>JANKKB010001059.1:0-53549 GCA_026225775.1 Bursera palmeri
TAGTTTTTAATATTTAATTTATTTATTTTTCTGATTTATGCTAATTATATTAATCACTTTAATATTTCCACTATAATTATTAAATTATAAATCATAATTATCTATAGATCTTAAAAGATAATTCTGCAAAAAGTTACAAATTCTTCATAGATTAAAAGGACTTGTCTTTGCAGTTCCAATATCATATGATTTCTGTATCATGTGCATTAATAGTTTATAACTATAAAAAAGGGTATTGAAGATTGTTTCAAAGTTGATATCACCTACCAAGAGAGGTAATTAAAAATGTTAATTGAATTCAATGAAAGTGTTGCTCAGAATTTTTTTTTTAAATTATTTATATGTTATCGTTTGTGGCAAAGTGATGGGCATGGAAGGCAAATGGGTTGATTAAAGAATTTGAGTTATTTAGGCCTCAAAAGGGAAGGGGGTGGGTGGTTGAAAATGACGTTTAATTGCTTTTGGTAGCAAAAAAGTGACAACAAAAGTAGCTGAATCGGCATATCCGGCAGCAATTGAAAGCATAATTTCTCATATCCGCCCTTCTTGCAACTGTTTCATCATGTTTTATGCATGGGGTTGTTGCCACTCTTCTTTCATAATTGAATTGGGAGTTGGACCCAGTTGATGAATTCTTGGCGAGTCACAAGCACTTCTGATCAAGAAAAAGGAGAAAAAGAAGATAAGAGATTTTTTGGCTCCCAATATATTGCAAACTGATCAAGTTGAGTTTTTTTTTTATATATATTATAGAGACTACAAATTAGAAGAAAAAAGGAAGACATTTTGAGGTAGATTTTAAAGTGCTTTTGATACTTATTAAAGTACTTTTGAGTTGGAAGTGTTAAGTCGTTTATCATTTTTGTAAAAGTGTATTTAAGTTCTTAATACGATACACTCGTTTATATATTTATGGATTAGACCGAGTCTCTTACGATTTAAATGACATGAAGGTGATTCAAGTTTGTGACCGTTAGATTTGATTTTATAATAAGTTTATCACTTTATATAAAAAATTTAAACTTATAAATATAGGTCGGTTCTAGTATTTAATGAGAAAAAAAAATTGGTGTGACAATCTTCACTGGTATCCATTTCTTGAGTTGTTCATCTATCTTATTCAGAAGTTAATTTGATGGCGTTTTGTATTTAAAATACTTAACAAGAATGCAGAACTTGGGGTAGGGTGAAAGGGAAAGAAACAAAAGCTTAATTGGTCAGAATATTTAGTGGCGAAATTGTAACAAGTGTACCAAACCTAATAGACTAAGAATACATATATAAAAGCAAATCTTGACAGTCTAAAGTTGAGTTGTTCATTGTTGGCAACTTATTAGATCAATAATAACTAAAAGAAAAATTCAAAGAGAAATTTAAATTCATTAAACAAAGTTATCAACACAGCACATATTAGCCGAATTAATTAGGAGGACTACATCGCCATGTTTAGTTTTTTTAATCCCTGCGAGCTAGGGAAGCAAGTCAACAGCTCCTTTTTGACCGATCGAGGCATTTTTTAAGCACTATAAATTGCTTATATTACAGAAGGGTTTGTTGCAATTATTGGAATCCAAGATACCAATATATATATATATATATATATATATATATTGATAATGAGGTCAGGTTATGGTACGAAGATGGACCATTCTTTAAATATTTCAAATTGCAAACCTTGCATTGCTCTGTCACAGTACAAAGGCTTCATTCTCGACCACTGGCTAGACATGCTTGCGACCCCTCTTGTTTCAATCAATGAGTTGTTGTCACTTCTGGGTCGGAGTTCAAGTGTCCTCATAAAACATAATAAGCGTCAAATCAAGCCTTATAGTGTTTAATAAATTAACCTAGTATAACGTGCCAAAAGTTCTTCTCTCCAGCCTCTTGTCCCAAGCTGCAGTTATCTTAGCTTCTTCATTGTAAGTTGACTCATCAGGATGTGTTCTATGAGAAGGGCTTTTTCTTAGCAACGCTCTTAAAGCACCTAATTTATTGTAAGATAGTTTTTAAGGAAGCATTATTCTACGTATTCCTTTGAAGCTGAGCTGCTCTTTATTAAATTAGCCAAACAAACACCCAGGTTTTTGAAGAAACAAAAAAGTTGTTTTAGGTAATTTCGCAGCGCTTTTGATCAAGCTAAAACACTCTCTCAAGGCAAAGTCAATTTGAAACCTGTGCCATTTATAATAGAAGTTAGAGAAAATTTAAACAAAAACCAAAATTTGAAGATTTGTTGAAATTTCGGGTCGAACACTGACAAAATAATTTTGGATAGGTTATCAAAGTTAGAGAAAATTTAAATAAAACCAAAATTTAAAGATTTTATTAAAATTTCGAGTATGACAAAACAGTCTTTAAATAATACTAATTTAGAATATACTAAACATAGTCTAAGAACAATTTAGCAAATATATGAACATATTTGATGTCAATAAGACAAATAATAATCAACCATAGGCAATAATAATAAGTAAAGACACCAGATTTTTATGGTTCAGCAATATATCTACGTCTACACGATAACAACGAATAAATATTAGTAGAAAAAAAAAACTTAGAGAATAAATTACAAAAGATCTTTTGATAATTACTCACTATTCTCTCAATTCTATCTCCCTAGAATAATCTATATGAGATATAGATTGATTTGATCTTTCTCAATAATTCTCTCACAATAAGATTATTAATCACCTAGGAGAAACTCCCTAAATCATAGCCTATCTCTCTTAGTCCATTCCCTCTAAAAAAAGTATGTTTATATAATAGTACAACAAATAAGAAAAAATAGAGAAATCTGTATTAGACTATTAAAAAGTGTATGAAATTAAGTTATAATAGCACCTTATATATATATATATATATATGAAAATATTGGGCTAGACTAAACATTCAGGGCAAGTCAAATAGAAAAAGAGTAGTGCTATTAAATCCCACCATTTAACTCTTAAGGTAATTTAAAACGTGAAAACAAGATTGTGAGAGGATAACATTAACGTTGTGCTATCAATTGAATAGTGAAGTATAAGTCATCCTTTCAAATCGGCGTTGAATCCATGGTTAGGTAAGAGAGAACTGACTCTTGTTGTCATGGTAAGCGAAATGGCAGCAGCCAAAATCATCAAAACAATATTGAGAGAGAACGATACTAGCGTCTTACTACTACTAATTGAAGTAGTGGACTAGTGCTCGCGATAGATCACGATTATCAAAATAATTTTAATTAAAATCCTTACTAATTTTAATTTGAGTAATACAAATATGTCTAGTTACCAGTTTTTAAAGAACTTAACAAAAAACAATTTCATGATTATCAAAATAAAAGAATAATTTATAATTTTTAAAATTTCAAAAGTTTTAAAATAATTAATTATTTAAATATATATAATTTATTTTGGAAAATAAATAGAATTTAAAGGAATGAATACATAAAGTGAAGTTTTTTATCAAAAGAAGATTAAGTAATTTTCTTGTCCTTACCTTCATTTTAGATACAAATATGATGTCATATGCATGTATAAATTATCTTTTTTTTTCATTTATATTTATTTTTTCTGTTCCAGATTTATTATTTTATATTCATTTTCTCTCAGATCATTCTAAGAATTGATAACACTGAATAAATAATAATAATAATAAAATCTTAGATAAGTGTTGACTGTTACAAGAAAGCAATCATTTTTCCCTACTTTTCTTTTATTTATTTATTTCTTGCAAAAATCGACAAATCGAAAGCAAACTTCTACTTTGGTGCAGTCTATTGTTGAACTGAAAATGAAGTATAATGTTTGACAAATAAAAAATCTACAGGTGCATAGAACAATTTTTATTTATTTATTTATTTATTTTTCAAACTGTTTTTTCTTATTTAAGTCAAAATTTCATTTAGTATAAAGTATTATTAAATAGTGAATATTGACACAAAATTTATCCTTCATTTATAGATGAAAAGTAACTTGCCAATTTTGATTTATTTCTTGCTTTGCCATGGAAAGCATTTTTTTTTTAAGTCAATTGTTAAGCAATTTAATACAATGTAAATTCATTAGTTAGTTTTTTTTTTTTTTTTTACTTTTTACTTTTTTCTTAATAAAATTTTACTTAATTATTTGAACTAAAAGTACAGAATAATAATAATGGGAAAAATAAAAAAGAGTTAGGTAAAGTAAGAATGGAAAGAGATAGTCAAAGCTCACCGCAGGCGAACCAATCAAAAAGAGTTTTCCTGCTCTGCACATGTAATATTTACAAAATAAATATCACCCCAAATCCCACTCTTAAGTCAAACTTTAAATTCTTTCCTTGTTTGTTCAGGTCCTTCAAGTCTTCCAGTCCACTTTCAAAGTCGACTGCGTGTTGTAAAGGATAAACAACTCAACGTATTCATAAAGAAACACTAACCGAAAATTTTGTACAATGAAGCATCTAGTTGTTCTAATTTTTCATATTGGTGAACGTTGATGCCGCTTGTATCTGTTGCCCAATTGCCAAGTTTTGGAATGTTTCGTGTCGGTTCACTTGCGTTCTTGGTTGCCTGTCATCTGTTACTTCGTTCATGTGCTCAAGAAGAGAGATTCAACCCAAGATGCCCACCTTTTGCATGTGGAATTCTCGGCCGTATAGGCTTCCCCTTCTCCAATATAACGAATCCTGAATGTGGGTTGTCATTCATAGTAGATAACTGCGCCGAACAAGTTCAGAGGATTCAATTAGGGAAGGATGGGCCCTGGTTCTTTGTTTTAAGCATCTCTCAGTATAATACTCTCACACTTCAAGATAACCAAACATTTGAATCGCCTCGTACTAACTGTAATTCCTTAAAAAATTTGACCATTCCCATTTCTCCGTTTATCTCTGTTGAAGAATTCAATCAAACCCTGTTCAGATGTCCCTCTAATAATTATCCCAAAAATTTCGCTCCGAGTTGCAGTGACAAAAGATATTCTTTCGTCTACTCAAGCTCATCTGATTCTGAAGTGCCACCAACTCCTCCTCCTCCTAAGTTTAATTGTTCACCTATTCAGTTCCAAATGAACAAGAATCAAAAGGGTATCATCGAGTTCCGTAACTTTTATGCTGGTTGGTTCCGTCTTTCAGTGAATGTAACGGAAGAATGTCTTCGCTGTTTTCGGACAGGAGGCCAATGCGACTTTAACAACAAAGGAAAATTTCTTTGCGCAAACGTAACAAGTATGACAATTACAATTTTATTTGTTATTTTTATGTTCTCTTGTCAAGAATTTGGATGATGCAGATAATTGATTAAATTCTTTTTCGTTGTTTTTGATTGTTTGTTCAAAGTGAACAAAATGTAAGCATTTAGATTCTGAATTTTATAGCCATTGTGGCTAGCCATTTTGAGGATACCATGACAACATTTGATCTTGATTGCATAGATATCTATCTCTTGCTAAGGCCTTTCCTACAGCAACCAAGGTGTGAAATGTTTTGAAACTTCAATGAACACAACACAGTACCTACAGGATACCAAGTCAAACTGAACACCTTAGTGGAGAAATAATAATAATATTATAAGGGGAATTGAACCATTGGAGGCAGCTAGCGCTGACATTAAAGCTCCCAGAGAACTTGCTTTCCAACAATGTACTCCCGTATGTGTTTGCTCAGCTTGTTAAAATTTAAGAACCTAGAACGTGTGGTATTGGTCCAAATATAAGCTACCCCTTCTTTATCTATGATGCTGGAGCAGAGTTCTGTGGCTATCCAGGTTTTGGAATTGATTGTGAAAATAATAAACGCATCTATAGGACCTCAGATGGTCACTTCACCATACAAGATATCTCTTGCGAAAACCGGTCGTCTCGATTAGTTGATGAAGTGCTTAATGATTCTTGCATAGCTCCAGTGTATAATTTCTCCTTTGAAAGTTCTTCCCTAAACTTCAGACCCTACCATGCTGATCTAGTCTTCTTTCACAACTGCACCAATTCGTTTCATCTGAATTATACACAATCTATGGTTACTTGTGCTTGCAATACCGCACATAATACTTTTGTTGCATTGGTCCCTAGCGATGAGGATTTGAATAGGTCTGCAACTGCCTGTGATTTTTTTGTTGTGGCACCCGTTCAGTTGGAGGAATTTGAAATTAGTCGAACAATAAAGAGAACTAGTTCTGCAGAGAATAGTCGTTTATCATAGTTTCTTACATGGTTATGATTTTCTTCTTAATTATGTGATTTTATCTATCTCAGAGCCTAAAAGTAAAATAGCTACTATTGTTGGAGTCATCACTTCAGTGTTATTCCTTATCCTTTGTGTCGTGGGTTTCTTTTATTGGAAACACTATTTTGGAGACAAAAATACAAGAGAACGAGGTATGGGTTAAATCTTTTTGTTTTTTGTTTCTTAATTGTCAAACCATTCGTATTATAATATTTGACTCTATATGACCTACCTTAATTCTGTCTTATTACTACCGAGCAGAACTTAGAGGGCTAGATCTACAAACATGTACTTTCACTTACAGACAACTAAAGGCTGCCACTAACAATTTTGATTCTGCAAACAAGATTGGAGAAGGTGGTTTTGGATCCGTATATAAGGTAACGATTAACCTTCCATGTTGAAAATCTAGTCTGCTTGCGTTTTGCGTCTGCAACTCTTTTCAAATTTGTAGACATTGACATTTAGTTTATGAATCACTTATTGCAGGGCCAATTATTAAATGGTACTATTATTGCTGTAAAGAAGCTTTCTTCTAAATCAAGGCAAGGAAATCGTGAGTTCGTGAATGAGATAGGAGTGATTTCTGGTTTACAACATCCAAATCTTGTAAAGCTTTTTGGATGCTGTATTGCGGGTAATCAATTACTGTTGGTTTATGAGTACATGGAGAACAACTGCCTTGCGCATGCACTTTTTGGTAATCATGCTGACAATTGCTAGCTGCTTGGTTTTTAATTGCATTGCGCATGGTAGATGCTTTTATTCAGCAAATTTCTTTAATCGGATATAGTGGATAACATCAATAGGTTCAGAAAGTAGTTTGCAACTGGACTGGGCAGCTAGACAGAAGATATGTGTTGGAATAGCTAGAGGTCTAGCTTTTCTCCATGAAGAATCGATCCTCAGGATAGTTCACAGAGACATCAAAGCTACAAATGTGCTGCTTGACAAGGAATTGAATTCTAAGATATCAGATTTTGGACTTGCTAAGCTTAAAGAAGATGATAAAACCCACATTAGCACTAGAATTGCTGGAACTATGTGAGTTAACATAATTTTGCAGCATGATTTCTGATCTCATTGCTGCATGAAATGTTTAGTTGTTTCAAGTAATAATGTTCCAACATGTCTTTTGATTCCAGAGGTTATATGGCTCCAGAATATGCACTTCGGGGTTATCTAACAGAAAAAGCTGATGTTTATAGTTTCGGGGTGGTTGTTTTGGAAATCTTAAGTGGGAGGAGCAATGCAAGTCACTGGGGAAAAAGTGAATGTGATTCCCTTCTTGAGGTGGTAAGTTAATAAGAATGTCTTTTGTTATGCACTGCGAAATTGGGTTCTTGATGTTATTCTATTGGATTCACATTCCTTTCCGTGATGTTGCAGGCCTTTGATTTGCAACAAAAAGAAAAATTGATGGAGATAGTGGATCCAAAGTTGGGAAATGAATTTAACAAGGAGGAGGTTGAAAGGATGATAAAGTTGGCTATGCTATGCTCCAATGCATCTCCAGCACTGAGGCCTTCCATGTCAGAGGTAGTTAGTATGCTGGAACAGAAACCATTCCGGAAGTGATCTCAGATCCTAGCATCGACGGCAATGATATGCAACTGAAACAATTGAAAGATCAATATCAACAAATGCAAGACCAGAATTCAAGTGGAAGTAAGAGCTCAGCGTTTTCTTCCGATAAAACAGGGATTGGATCTTCCACCACATCTGCACATGACCTCTACTCAATTCCGAGAGCAAAAGAAACCTTACAACATCCATGACCTCTATCCAGATAACTCTAATACCATATCTCTAAATCCTAGTAAGAGTTCTTTGGTTTAACTAACGTTTGTCTTTATGAATTTACATCTAATATATAAATTAGACATACTTCTGTTGAATGCATGTTTATTTAACTTTGTTGTAATTCATGTTTTATTTAGAATTATCAACTGTTTGAGGCCTAGAAATTCTAAACTGTCTTCTAATAACTATTGGAAGACAAGGCTCATTATTTAGCTATAATACAGTGTGAATTCTACCATGAGATCAGTTAATATATTACTTTGCGGTAGCAATAGCAGCATACTTGTGAAGCAAATTACGATGCTCATACGGCCGGAGCTACCCTTAGGCCTGGGGAGGCCCTGGGGCATCAACTTATTAAATGGGGAATTTCCTCTTACCCCCCAGCTAGATTCATACAAACACTTAGCCTTATCCTTTTCTTAAACTAACATTTATCCCCCAAATTTTTAACAACGTTAGCACAGATTTTTTTTTAAAATTAATAAAATTCCATTCTTACCCTCCTTACTTTTCACCGTCTCTCTCTTCTCGTCTCTTTCAGACCCATTTCCCTTCTTCTACTCCATCTTTCTTCTTTTATTTTCTTCACCGAAATCCACCTCCTTCACCATCTAATCTATTTAACTCTGCTGCGCTGCACTACTTTTCTTTCTCATTTTCTTCTCCCCATTTACAAGTACACTTAAACATAATAACTCACATAGCACATTTCTTCTCCCCATTTCAGTTTAGAAAAATGAAAAAGATATTTTTACCTTCATTTTCTTCATCTCCTTCTTCCCCACTCACATAGCCTTAACCTGAAATCAAATAATAACCCAAGCTATCGCACAATTGCCAACCAATCTTCTTCTTATTCTCTGCCGAACAACACACATCAACCATCTTCTTCTTCTCCTCCGTCATCTCCACTCCTTTTTTTCTTCTTCCCTCTGCCATCTCCACTGCCATTCTTTCTTCTTTATCCCCATCTTCAACAATCTCAAATCCTAACTCCAAAATTCCAAATTTACAATACTAATTCAACCANACTTCACATCCGCAGTCAAAGATCAATAAAAACAAACTGAAAAAAAAAATTGCAGAAAAAACTCTTTTGCCATGTTCTTCGTTATTTTAAACAAGAAGAAAGGAGGGAATTGGGTATGGTAATTGCTGGATAATTCTGCCATCAACTACCACCAATACATGCTTCCAGCAGCCACCACTAGAAATTGCTTCCCAACCAAACAAAAGGCCCACCTAGCAAATACCCAAATTCAACCCACCACCAACATATACCATTGCTGGCTACGANCCACCAGCAGACCCTCAATCTTTCTCTCTTCCTATCAGTTCGGCTGAAAGAAGAAAAAAATTGTAAATTTTGCAGAAGAGGTTGACCTGTTGAGGCTGTATGGATATCGATCTTCCAATTGGTAAGACGATTGGTGGGCTGCCATTTTGTTTGTGGTGAAGAACCACCTCCTCTCCGATCTGCATGCACCCATGCCCTCTGTCTTTATTGGATTGTTATTGATATGCGAAAACTTCCTTGGGACGGTGCCATATGTGATAGTCAGTGGGGAAGGAAGATGAAATCTAATTGTATTTTCTTATTTTTCTTTTGAGAAAATATTTAAGATTTGAATTGCACTACTCAAATTTTTTCTTTTTTGGCAAACTGGAACTGAAACGTAGATCAGGGCCATCAACCGCCATGGGTTTTTGTTGCTGTCAAATGAGTTTTTTTTGAAATAGAATTGAGATAATTTGCAAGTTTTTTTTTTCAATTTTGTTTTGCTACTGAAAGGAATATTGGCGGTGGTTGAGGGAGGAGGCAGGCATATGACAGGAGACAGTTAGTTGATAACTTGAAAAAGGATACTTTCCAATTGATGAAAAATTTTGGGAAATTTGATCTGAGTGAAAAGTGAAGAACCCGCAAACTCTCAATTTCTACTGCCTCCAAATTCCAAAATCTCTAGATCTGAGTGAGAGAACAAAAGTGAANGAATCAACAATGGTTTAAGCTGTGGTTCGAGAGGAAACTCAGCTGAAGTTAGTTGAAGATCCTCTCTAAATCGCCATTCCCTGTCCAGGTGGGTCTGATCATAGGCAAGCTCAGCTCCACTCTAGACCGAGGCTTCGTCTTTGATTTAATCCCCACCCCAAAAAATGATGCCGGAGAACCAGCTTGTTTGCTCAATGAAACCACCTCCAAAGATGACAGATCGGAGAGGAGNAGAGAGTGGGTTGGAAGGAAAGGGGAAGGGAGAGTCGCTGATGTTAGGCAGATGCAGATCGGGATGGGTAATTAGAACATAGAGATGGTGAAAAGGAAGGGAGGGTAGTAATGGGATTTTATACATTTATAAAATTCTATTTTAACATCTGTTAAAATAATAGGGGGTAAGTGTTAGTTTAAAAATATATTGGAGTTAAGGTTTCGTTTAATGTATCTGGGGGTTCAGAGATATTCCCCCTTATTTTAAATCCTTTTTAATATTTGAGTCATTTATTATGACCTGTTCATTATCTCATTTAATTAGTTAAATAACTAAATTGATTTAAATATGAAATCATTTAACATAAAATGTAATTCATTCCAAAATCTCCAATTTGAATTTGAGATTTGAAAATTTAAGTATGGGAAAAAAAATTAAAGTTAGAAACATAAAATCCTAATATAATAATAAAAACAAAATCTTAAATTTTTAAAATCGGTCGTTTGAAAAAGAATAGGTTCTGACATTAACTGTAACATGTTAGTTGGTATAAATGTCTATTGGGCTCTTCTCAAGTCCAAAGCTTGATTCCAAAATCCATCTAGATCTTCTTTTGGTCTCTTCCATGTTGATATGGGTTTGCTGTTTGGTGGGATGATTTGCAGTGGCAAATCCTCTGTTGGGAATAGCTCTATCTCAGACAGCAAACTAAGCTTTTCAAAACTTTCTTTTTGCACCTTCTCCTCCTTATTTTTCCTTCTTGTTCTTTGTGGGAGTAGTATATGTTATTTGAGAATTAAAGAAACGATTTTGTGGAGTGTTTGAAGTGATCTTGTAGAAAAGTGTTTGATTCATACAAAAATTTTGGTGCAAGAGTTATGCAGTTTCTTCATATGGGTAGGGGTGTTCACAGATCTTTGAAACCGACCCGACCCGTCGGCTTAAACCTGACCCGACGGATTTCAAAATTCAACCCGAAATCGGGTTTAAGCTTCTATAACCTATCGGGTTTGCTTTGGTTTTCAGATTTTAGCATTAACCCGAAAACTGACCCGAAACCTGATTATTTATTTCAAAAATTTTCAACGATTCGAACCCATCACCTAACACCACTTTACCGCCCTTAGCAATGGGCTGAGTCTCCTTCCCATTTCCATCTGCAAACCTTTTTATTTATTTGTATATTAATGTTGTACATTAAATATAAAATATTACAGTGGATTTGCTTAGAACCCTCGCCTTCCCCGTCTCTGCGTTAACGATTTTACCACCAAGCCACCACTTATTTAGTATATATTATACAAAATTTTATATTTATTGTATAATATGAATATGATGAAACCCGACCCAAACCAACCCACCCGACCTACCTGACCAATCGACCCGAGTCTATTATATTTTTTGGACAGGTGCTATTTTCCCTCACTCAATATTGTTTCGAGTAGGGTCGGGTTGGTCAATACTCGCCCCAACCTGACCTGTGAACACCCCTACATATGGGGTTTGATCAATTCTGGTAATGCGACAAAGAAAGGAGGTAGTTGGCAACAATGGTTTTAGCAAAGTGGAAGAGAAGAATTAATACTTGCATTTAATATGTCTCTGTCATTCCTATTTTGCCCTTCCAATGTTTAAGTTAGAAGTCTCAGACTTAACGGTGAGGGGACAATTGTAATTTTCTTAACCCACACGGGGTTTTAGTGACCCCCTTTAATTTTTGACTTTTTTTTTACGAGATAATATCAAGAATTACATTTTTGTTTAACTTAATTTTAGACAAAAAACATATATACCATTCTAATGAATGATACCTTTAATATCTGTATCTTTCATAACTTCATAAATTTCTTTAATAACTTGACTAATGACAAGGGGTAAAAGAGATAATTTATATAATATAACTGACATTCTAATTCTAATCTCTAATTAAAAGTCTAAATTTGATTAAAAAACTGATTTTTTTTTTGGTAAAAAAAACTTAATCCAAAATCCCACCACCACCTCCTCCACCTCCTGCACCATAACCACTGCCATGACCATACATTCCATTAGAACACCGCTACCTCCACCCTTTCCTCCTCCACTACCAGTGGCGGACCCACATGGGGTCATGTGGGGTCAAGTGACCCCACTTGCCTTTTAGTTTTTTCATATTCAAGATACAAATTAACTAGACCTGAAAAGTAGTTCTTCTTCAGTACCTTTTATTTATCTACACAAGTCAGCCAACTGTAAATGACGGTTTATGTTACGACTTATTCACATGGCTTTTCTATTTTCTTAATGTTTGTTGTTCTTCAATGCCTTCTAGCAAGTGGAGACCAAAAGCTTGTTGATATAAGTTTGTGAGATGTGAGAATTAATCCTAGTGAGTAGAGCATCTCTTTCTCTCATTGGGTAGTCTTTACTTAGTTGATGCTTACTTGGTGCTATACAGATACAACTAGTTTTCACTTTCTTTTCTTTTGTCTTAACTCTTAACCCCAAGCGCTTCGTTCCTGTTTTTTTATTTAAAAAAATATATATTTATTTGAAACAATTTAAAAAAAAAACTTATAAAAACAAAAATTAAAAATTAAAAATGATCACATATTCAAAATGATTATAATTTACCTAATTAATAGAATACTTTTTTGTTTTGTTGAATGATAAAAATTTAAATATTTATAAATATCAAACACTAAGTTCGAGAAGTATTCAACTAGCATTGATATGTCGAATGTTAGAAATCAACAATAAAAAAAATGTATCAATTTAATGATATTATTACACATCTAAATTTTTAGATTTGATTGATTTTTCAAATCCATTCTTTATTTAAGTCATTTGTAATTACTCCAATTCTATTTTTAAGAAAAAATCTRATTTCTTTACTATATTATTTACATAAATATATCTAACTAATTAAGTTTGTGAAATACTTAAAGGTTACTCCAATTCTATTTTTACGAAAAAATCTGATTTCTTGACTATATTATTTACATAAATATATCTAACTAATTAAATTTGTGAAATATTAAGAACTCTCATTTCGTGATCATGATGAATCCTATGATTCAAACAACCAAGGAAATTTTCTCGAAATAGAATGAGTGATCAATGATTGAATGATAGCTTAGTTGTGTATATAGAAAATGATATATTTGATAATATTGATAATGAAATCATTATACAATATTTTTAAAAGATGAAATCCCATCGAGGAGAATTACAAATATACTAGTTAATGATTTATTAAAGCAAATGTTTATGTTTATGTTTATTTATATTTATGTTAATTGTTACGTTAATTTTTGACCCCCCTAAATTTCATTCCTGGGTCCGCCCCTATCCACTACTACCTTATGCACCACCACCTGCACCATAACCACTTCCATGATGAGACCCTCTGTTATTTCCAAATAGACGGATCAAACCTAATAGACTAAGAATACATATATAAAAGCAAATCTTAATTGTCTAAAGTTGAGTTGTTCATTTTTGGCAACTTATTAGATCAATAATAACTAAAAGAAACATTCAAAAGGATATTTAAATTCTTAAACAAAATAATCAACACAGCATGAATTAGCCAATTAATTAGGTGGACTACATCGCGCGCCATGTTTAGTTTTTTTTTATCCTTGCAAGCTTGGGAAGCAAGTCAACAGTTCCTATTTGACCGATCGAGGCATTGTTTAAGCAATCTAAATTGCTTGTATTATAGAAGGGTTCGTTGCAATTATTGGAATCCAAGATACGAAGATATTGTTGGAAATAGTTGAACCAAAAGATATTATTTAAATAAATCTTATATAATATCTATTATACATAATTAGATTGGTATAAATTAATTAACAAAATATGGAGAAGAAATTGACCTCAAGTGCCTATTTTGGTAAAGGTATGAGACTTGTGTGTCACTGAGTTTCCTTAAAACAAATTCGCCTCCTCCTGTTGATGCTTGAGGCTTGCACGATGTCTGTCTCCCCGGATAAAATGAAGGAAAGTAGCGAGATGCACCACTAAATTACTTCCGGTGAAGAAAATTGATTAAAAACTCTATCACTCTAAATTCTCTAGAACTTAGAACTTAAAACACTAACAACAAAAGAGTGAGGAGGAGAGCTTTCAAAGAGAAAAGAGAGAGCTATTTCACTTTGTTGTGTTGAAATGAGGAGAGGAGATCCCTTTTTATAGTGTTTAAATGGGGAACGTTATAAATTCAAAATTAGTAGAAAAACCGTTACAAACTTAAAATTAAAAAGAAAAATTGTTACAATTTCACAAAATAATTATATTAACTTATGAATTTATTATATTTTCCTATAATTCCCCACAAGAATAAATTCAAGAGAGACTTACAAACCAAAAGTTTTGACTTGGTGATAGAGTTTCAATGATCGAAACCTATATAGAATAGGCAAGTGTAACCCTTTGAACCTTCCTTTGTGACGGCATATTTATATTAATGGAAATTCTAAACATATTAGATATGTTAAATTATTTATTAAAGTGTATATTGGAATTAGATTTTCAAATTGGGTTTAAAAAGTCAAATTAGTTAATTTTGGAAATTAAGCTAATTGGGCCAAGTTAAGATATATTGTACATAAATAGAAATTAAATAGCTTTAAATCAAGCCCATGCCAAAAGCCCATTAGCATTCATTAATGATTTATTTTAGACATGTGAAAAACTTGATGGCTTTTAAAAAATTTACCAAGAGATAAATATGAGCTTCCATATAAATTAGAGAATATCATATGTAATGGCTTGTCTTGGAAGCCATCTCTTTAAGCCATTCTCTCTAATTTTGGAAATTGCTTCTCCACCCTCTCTCTTGATTTTTTCTTCAAAATTTCAAGGCAAAACTAGCACTTTTGAGTTATTTTGAAAGTGAAGAGGTGATACTAACCACTAGATGAGCTTTATACAACTTGTTTGAGTGGATTTGGTGAAGATTTCAACACTTTCTCTGATAATTTTATCAATTTCAAAGCTTAGAGTTTTGTAAGTTTTTCTTCCACCAATCTATATTATTTTGATCCTAAATGTTGATTATGAGTTTAGATTTAACGGCAACGTCCAATTTCATTTTGTTATGTGGCATCATGCACTACTCTTGTAACTATTGAGCCATCCAAAATTTCACATATATCATAACAAAATTAAATTTATCGAGTTCTTGAAATAGAGATATAAACTCAAACACTTAAAACGTTGCTTGACAATTTGAAAATGTCTAGTATTGTTTGCAAATAAAAATCAGTTAAAATTTGACTGTTTTTCGAAACAACATAAAGTTGTTTACTTTTTATATTTTCCATAGAAGTTATAATTAGCCTAAAACCTTTCATGAAAAAATTCATTAATTTAAGTATCTCCTATTCTACTCTCTATTATCGGAACTCTTCTCCTTTCAATATTATTCATCCTTTTTATCATTTTTGAAATCTTAAAATTATTCATCTTCTTTCTATATATGTTTCAATTAATATATTGTAATGTTTTTAATGGTTATTTTTTATCATCATTTTAAGCCTCAAAATTCTCTCGGTTTCCACCTGGACTGGGCACATATACCACTGCTGTCTGCACACATCGTGCCTTTTTTCAGTTGAAAGCAAATTGGCCGGTGTCCCCTATGCAGCTTTGAACTTAATTAATTGCTATGCAAACTTAAGTTATGAATCTATTAATATTAAATTAACGTGTCATCCAATTTAAGACAAAATTAGAAGAGCAGAAAATCGTAATTCATTTATGAGAATACTAACATTTCATTTTCCTGGATATTTAAAACGTTTCTCAAGTTGATTCCAATGCAAATTTTTCTAAAGAAGCACCTAATTCATTATTGTCGAATCAAAGGCTCACCTGCAAATGTGTTTTAATATGCAGCAATGACCCCAAAGTTGAATAGATTATGATCCGCTTGTAAATTGCAATATTCCCCGAGGCTTTGAATAAGTTGATGCAGCTTCACAGGTACAGTGTGGGGCATTGCCGCATTATGATGCATGAATTTCATGTTTGAAGAATTAAACAATTGGGCTGGGAATTGCGAGTCGGGCAATCATTTACTGGGACTATAGGCATATTTATGCAAGCCCATAAAGAGAAGATTTTGAAACGAAAATTTTGAAAAATATATTAAGAAGGAATAATAATAGACATGAAAAAATTTTATAAACTCATCGACATCGACAAAGTTAAAAAAAAAAAGTTAGAAATAATAGCTCATGTAGTGTGATAATATCTTACTAGAGTTTTTTTTTTCTTAAATTTGAATGTTCAGACTAACTTACGTGTAATTTGATTAATCTTATAGGACTTGTATAATGTATCCTTAAAAATTTTTCAATACAGATCAATTGATTACTGAATTTTTCGTCGGAGAGAGTAATCCTAAGAGAAAGGAGCCGTTCCCAGTCCGTCCCCTGGCCGAGATGCGACGACTCACTCTCGTCGCGGGTGCAGCTCAAGCAGTCCACCGATAATCGACGCGTTATTAAAACCTTGTGTTGAAGAGTTCATTAAGCGCACAAATTACATGTTAAAATTAAGGTCCACATAATTTTAAGGTTCGAGAGATGAAATTCGTACTTTAATGGCCCACATAGTTGCTTTAGTTGACTCTTCAATTTATTAATTTCCTCTAACTAATCATAATCTTTGACAGGTCTTGTATATTTTCCCTTTTAGGTAAGGACACAACATTCCATGGTTAAAATTTTCAAATCTCTGCTTCCCATCAACTGTTTGGTCATTGACCCTAACATTTTGATTACTCTTTGACGGGTCTTATATATTTTCCTTTTTAGGTAAAGGACATAACATTCCATGGTTACAATTTTCAAGTCTCTGCTCTCATCAAATGTTTGGTGATTGACCCTAACATTGCTATAATTGATAACTCCAAGTCTTGAATGGATTATGTATTCGTGAAAAGCTTAAGCATTAGCTCATAAAGTAGACTTGCTTATGAATATAATCATATTACTGAATATATATTAATGTAATGTTACATCCATTTTCATATTTTTTTATAAAAATTATATAACATGTATTTAAAACCTACAAAAAATCACAAAAAACTTATAAATAAGTGTAGAAAATTTTTACGCAGATGATTATTTTGAAAGTTGTATTGCTTATTTACAAGTTTTATATATTAGTTTACAATTTTTATATGAAAATAGATGTAATAGTACATCTAATATATCGTAGCGTGATCTTATATATCCACATGGTTCTACAAAATAAAAACTTTCTTAGTGTTGTTATTGTTGCTTTTACTTTAAAGTGTGATGTGGAATGAATAATTGATTTTAATAGTATTAGATAAAACTATTAGGCTGTAGAATTTAAAAGAAACTCTCATTTATAACGAAGAAATAGCATAAATTGGCTAAGTTCATAGGGTTATTTTAATTTTTCAGTATATATATATATTTAAGCTATGGGTGGATGAAAATTTGGGTTAGACTAAACAATTAGGCCAAGTCAATAGAGAAAGAGTAGTTCTATTAAATCCCACCATTCAACTGTTAGGATAATTTTAAAAAATAAAATAAAAAATTGAAGGAGGATTTTTAAAAAATAATCAATATTTTAAAAAATATATATATCATAATCATAAATTGACGGATCTACAACTTTTTTTGCTTTCTGTCTGTCATGCTCAACAGTTCAAGAGCTCTTTTTAGACTCTTAAGTTTTCAGTCTTTAACTCTTGATAGTAAAAAACATCTATAAATTTATGGTTCGTGATTATGATATATATTTTTTAAAAAAATTAATGTGATTATTTTTTAATTATTCCTTTAATTTTGATTTTTTTTTTCATAATTTCACTATACTCTCGAGACTCCATTTTTTTTAGTTCTTTCAAAATTTTATCCTCAAAATATACATTTAAGAAAAATCATAAATAATCTCGCAAATAAGCTATCAAATTTTGGAATTCACATCCTATTTCCAGAGGCGAAATTCCATAGGCTGGATACGATTGAAGCATTTGAATGGTCGATTTTTTTTTTTTTTCCAAATTTCTATGTGTGAAACAATTGTTCTACAACAATCTTCTTAATTATTTTCTTTAGATTTGTTTGTGTGAAAAAAATAAAAATAAAGCAACACTACAACAATATCAATTGACAGTAATTTGATAGTTACCAGATTACCTCTTGAGGTATATGTATTATACATGAAAATTATCTTTCCTTACCAAAAGAATTATTAAAAGTTTTAATTACAATTTTAATAAATCTATATGTACAAATCATTTTATACAATATTACTTATATAACGGAAGATGTTATAATCTTATTGCATGAATAGTTACTTTGAAATGTTATTTATTCATTTTTTATTATTACCCATGCAATGATATTGTACCCGCCTCGTGTTATATGGTTTAGGTTATATAAAATGGTTATATATGTAACACTATTATTGTTAAAACTCAAGAATAGTAAGAATCTTAATCCCACAAATATTAGTTAAATAAAACAGATTTAATTAATCCTAATTAAATAAAAAACTCAAACCTAATAAAATAAATACTACACGAATTTTACTTAATAACAATAAAATTTATTTACATTAACCTTCCACTAACTGATTTTTCTAATTGTGATACGACTTAGTTTCCAAATCCTAATTGGTTTTTCTAATTTATTTACATCACTAGCTTAATAGCATGAGACACGTAGAATTCATGTGAATTTTTGTGGTTGTATTAAAATAAAGTTAATAATAATAATTTTACATACATTAATAATAAGGTTGATTATTATAATTTAAGTTTTTTTTAAGTCTGATTTGTTGTAATATGTAAGTGCAAAAGAAAAGTTAAAAAAAATTATGTTAATTAAGTAATTTTTTATAATTAAATTAAAAAAATAAATTTTTATTAAAAATATTTAAAATTAAATAAACAAATTAAATTACGTTTAATAAGCATCATAATTAGCGATAATTTAGGAACAAAAAAGGGGAAACCGCGTGACTGCTGCTTCATGGTCTGGTCAAAAGCCTATATCCGCAGGCCAAGAGTCCAACATACAGACGGTACCGCAGACGCGGATCCATTGGCGGCCTAGCCCAAGAAAAATATTTTTAATTAATTATAAAAATATATTTTATTCATTAAGAGTGTTGACCTCTCGAGCTCCGAATATTTTTATTATTTTATTTACATTTCATCTTTATTTTTAGTATTGTTTAATTTTTTTTATATGTATTTTAAGAAATAAAGTCACTACATTACATCTCTTTAATTAAGTATATATTTTAATTTTTTAATCCTAAACTTTTTTCCTTCCAAGTTTTTTATTTTTTATTTTCTAAATTTCTACTTGATAAATATTACATAAAAAAAATAATTACCTGGTTTAGAGAAAAATTTCTGCAGTATGTCTTTGGATTTCACTATAACTAGTTAGAGGTAAACATAAGATTATGTGCACCTAATATCAAGATTATTATTATATTTCTTTTTTTGAAGAAAGTACGTACACACCCCATGATATAACCTATGTAACACTGCCACCCGAAACACTTGGCTCCTACTTTCACAATTCCGTTTGAGGATACTAACAACTCACATGATAGAAATTACATACGCAACCAATTGATATAGCTTAAATAACATCGTCACCCAATGACAGTGTGAGTAGGGTGTTCGTAAAAGATTTCACGAGGATGACGATGTTATTTAGGCTATACCATGGGGTTGCAATTCCTTATATGAGTTGTTTATGTCTTCAAAGAGAAATGTGAAAGTGGAAAATGGATGTTACTAAAAAGTCAATGGGGTGAAAGCGTTACTTAGGCTATACCATGGGGGTGCATATATTATTTCCTCTTCTCTTTCCCTAATTTAATGTTCTTTAAAGTAGGTAACCTCACAAGAAGTTCAAAATTGTATCAAAGAGAGCCTTAACACAATTATACCCCAAAAAAAAAAACTAATTCTAAGTTTAGTATATTATAAAATTAAAATATGTAAAGAAATAAAGGAAAGAAAACCTAATATTAAATCAAGCACCACAATCCTTTCTTATTTTAATTAAATTAATATATTTTCTTAATTTAATCTTAGTCAAACAAAAAGATTAATTTAACAATTTATTTGCATTTATTTAATTATATAGATTACGTATTTTGTAAATTTAATATTAATCATCTATATGATGAGTTTTATTTTATTTCTCTATAAGAAAGTACTTCTAACCAAATGAAGGGTAAAAACATCTTTATCTACGTCAAAACGGATCAATGATTAGATTTAACAATGAAAACTAACGGTAAGAGAGGTAGATGATATTAAATCAAGAAGTGGGGACCAAACTGATTTTAAGGTAAAAGTACAAGAGATGCAATGCAATTGGTATATATTTTGAAAGCATCCTTAACAGTACCTTAAAACACCTTGAAATATATTTTATGATATTAAGTATATTGAAATAGTAAAAAACATTTTGTAGGCTTTAAACAATTAATATTTGGGATGGTTTTAATTGGAAGGGTCATCTTATAGATGCTTTTTTTGTTTAAAAAAACATGTTCTTAAGAATTTTTATTGAAAGTATTTGGGTTGAAAACTGCTTATTTATAATTAGTCCATAGGCAATATGAATTTCTTCATATCATCCTTGCTTAAATAATTTGACTTTTCACGTTAAAGTATATAATCGTCTAACTTGTCTCAATGTATAATTAATTGTCAAATACATTTAATTAATTAAACTTCTTTCTAGTGTAGAGTTGTCACATACTCCCATCTTCCACATTGAATTAAAACTCAATGTCAATGTCTTTACGTAAAAGGGAAATCTTTTAAGAGACGTTTATGGACATCCCTAAGTTTGGTCAAACAACTTGATAACCCAAAAAATATTATAAATTTAAACTAATACCCTTACATTTAACCAAACTTATTATTAAAAGTCCAATATCCCCTTAATTATTATAAATGGTATTTTGATTATAGAATTAAAGTTTGTAAAAATTTTATTGTCGAAGCTTATAGTAGAAGGGTTTTTTTTGTTCTTTTTTTTTTTCCACTTTTATAAATCTTTATTATAATTTTTTAATTCTAATAAATTTTCTATCATCTTCTAATCATGTAAGGAATTGTCTTGGAATATTTTGAAATTTTATTTTAATTTATATAACAAAAATGATAACTTAGGGGTATTTTAATCTATAAATAATAGAAAAGGGTGTTAGTGTAATTCATAAAACCTTAGCCTTGTCATTTGTTTTAATCAAATCTCAGGGATGTCCAGAAATTTTCCAATCCCAATCATTCAATAATATTGAAAGTGCATGCATATTGTTTACTTTTTAAATGCATTAATGCAAGCCAATTTTCAATTCATAGAATTCAGATACAAGTTGGTCAACTTGCATAACTTTGTTGATTCTGACCCCAATTTTGGCCATTGCTTTAAATTCAACTGTCCAAGATGTGAGACAGATATGGACAATCCTTTCTACTCAAACCTTTCAGGCAATCACAGCAGTTACAAGTCAAACAATTTATTTTGATCCTTCCAACTCTTCCACTATTTATTTATAAATCTTTACAATCTTCCTCGCTTTCAGTTTCTTCTTCCCAAATTCAACTTCCCCATATGAATCAGAACTTCATGGTTACCTTCATTTTTCAGTTTTCTCCATCATCAAGCTTCAGTGTTTTCATTCTTTTTCTTCTGGCAAGAATTGCTTTGGCCAGCGTTGACCCTTCGTATGAAGCCTGTTCGCCCGAAATCTCATGTGGTGATGGCCAAATCATAAGATATCCTTTCTACATCCAAGGCAAGCAAGAATCCTTCTGTGGCTATCCTGGATTCCAAGTCTCGTGCAATAGCAAAGGCAAACCAGTTCTCAAGTTACGTGATAACGACTACATTATAAACGAAATCTTCTACAGCAACCTATCTCTTCGTCTATCAAGCGCCGCTTTTTCTGAAAGAAACTTTTGTGAGGCTACTCCTCTAACCCGGAACTTATCTCTTCCTGACAATCGCTTCCTGCTCGTTTCTAACAAGACGGAAGTCGTTTTGCTATACAATTGTAACTCATCACTGCCCAGGAATCTTTCACAGTACAAAGCTGATGGCTGTTCAAATGAAACAAATATAGTTTTGGCACTGAACAAAGATGATCCTAATCTGAATGATGCGGTGAAGGAATGTAAGAATCGGGCGGTGGCGCCTGTGGATGTATACGGAGATGATTCTGGTGATGTTGGGATTGAAGAAAAAGTAACAAGAGGGTTTGTACTGACATGGATAGCAGGTAACTGCAGCGTTTGTGAGACAAGTGGTGGCAAGTGTGGGTTCAATGCTTCTGCGTATCAATTCAAGTGTTTCTGCCCTGACAGGCCCCATGCTTCTCATTGTTCTCCTCCGGGTATGTTTTTTCTCCTTTTGAAGTCTTATCACAAAGCTTTTTAATTTTACAATTTTCTTTTCTCTCTGAAACTTATGAATTGCTGAAAATATTGATAGACATAGTTTAAATCTCGAACGAAACTCAAGATTTTAGAGTTAAATTGATCATATAGATCGATTAATTGGGTTGTTACCTTTAGTTCTTATTTCTCATCCTGCACATTCATCAGCCGAAGCGTCTTGTTGATGAGACAATTTTAATAATAAATGAACAGGGAAATTAATCAAATATTTTAGTACTGTCAAATTATCAAAGCTCATAAATGTTAAAGAAACGCAAACGGTCTCTCTCTTTAGCAGTCCTTATTACTTAGTTGGCTGGCATTGCTGGCCAGAGGCCACATGGGTGCCATGCTGGATTCATGTTGTGCACTCGTCCATAGACAGGATAAGATTTTGTACATTTGTCTTATCATCTTTTAGATTGAAAAAATGGAGTCATTTATTATATTCAATAAAGTTTAAGAATCTGTTACATTAAATAACATGACAAAATTGTAAAAATTTAGATATGATTTTAGTTGATGTATTTAAACTTTCTCGTTACGTAGTACTAATTGATAAGTAATATCATGAACTTAAATACATTCCCTTGTCTCATGTTATATTGAATTATCAATCTAAGAATGTTTGGTCAACAAAAATTTTAAGAAAAAAAATCATAAGATTGAATATGTGTAAGTAAAACAAGAGCAATAAGGCTGTGTTGTACCACCCGCCTCTTTCTGAATTTATACCGAAATTATCAGCCGGGGCACTAGAAATTGACAAATTTTCAATCGATACAAGTGAATGATACCAACTATTGAGGCTTTAAAATAGTAGAGAATGCATATACAATTTAGGCATAGTTTCAGCTTGCCATTTTCCAGGCGGTTTCTTAGCACGGCTGTCAATTTACTTTGTTTTAGGTATATGATATGGACGGTTTCGACGTAGCCCAATTAATAATATTATCATTACTTGCGCAAGGAATAAACTACAAACTTTGAACACCCAGTTTCATGAGAGTTAATTTCGTAAGGAATAAAGAAGTGTTTTCATATTCAACAATATAGGTAAACTAACTTATGGTTTAATGGTAGGGGTCAGACCACATTGAGTCAACTGGATAGGTTACGTTAGACTTTTGTTGGGTCTAAATCTTGCTTCCACATGGTCTAAGTTTTTTATCTGAACAGGATCAGACTGGTCGATTACAATCATCAAGGTCTAATAAGGAGAACAGTTTTTTTAGTATATATTTCAAATCTTATGCTGATTGTTTGGCTTCTACTCCGAGTTTTCCAGGAAGCTTACATTGAGTCATCTAACTTTGACTAGAGATTGAATTATTAACTTAACTCCATTTTCAAATTCTGAAATTCTGACATCTTTTAACCTAATTAATTAAGGATAGAGTATAGAAGTAACCTTCAGAATTCAATCATTTTATTAAATATTACTTATAGATTATTTCATCCTTGGCAGCTTAAATTAGAATTTTTTATCCTTTCTTGGTGTCAATAATAATAACATTTGATTAATATTATCAAAGAATCTCTATAGCATCTTTTGTTTCTTTATTATTAATTGTGAAACAGGGTATGACTTGGGAATTTCAGTAATAAATACAAAGTTGTCCATTGAAGCCTGAAGTTCATAGACACTTTAAACTTAATTCAGCTTTGATCCTCTTCCCATGTGTGCACTAACTTCGTTAGTCTCGAAAGAACTGTCTACTCTGGGATTCAGTTGCCTAACAGACACCTTCCTAGTTGAGTCAATTTGTTCTCGTCCATGATGCTGAAGCAGACTATTATGGCTACCACAGTGGAATTTTTTGTGAGGAAAATTAATTTACTTAGGCTTGTTAATGGGGAGCTTGTTAGTTGATCTCAGAAAGTTCCTGCTAGTCTCTGTTTATCTTGAAAGTGCACCAACTCATTTATGCTTATAAGAAATGCGTAGTTACATGATACTCAGTATCAATTAGCACCTACAATGATTTAGTACAAGTGGTAAGATACATCTAGGATTGAGGAGGTAAGACCAACAATATAATTTGTGTTAATTCTCTTTATACATAGATTATATCATGATTTAAACGGGAGACCGTAACAGTGGGTTGTGGCTGCACTAGTCTCTCCCCGAGAATTAATCAAGATATGCGTAAGCTGGTCCGGATACCTCGATTTTAAAAAATTAGCATACACTTAGCTACTTTTGTCATTGACAATATCTCTTCAAATAGTCAGCTCTAGTCTGTGATTCTTTTGTTAGTGAACCCTTCCAATGAGATCTAAGACGTTTACGATGACACTTTAGATCATTTTCTCTAGGATCTTGGTTTCTTGTTCTTCCATTCATATTCAAATTCTCGCAGAGATCTGAGAACTTTAATCACATATCCAAGCATTTTCCAGGGGATCTTCCATTTCACTGAGAAAAGTCTAAGCTAGATAATTGATTAAATTCTTTTTTGTTGTTTTTGATTGTTTGTTCGAAGTGAACAAAATATGAGCATTACGATTCTGAATTTTATAACCATAGTGGGTAGCGATTTTAATGGTAACCATGACAACATATGATGTTGATTGCTTTGATAGCTATCTCTTGCTAAGGCCTTTCCTATCCCAACCAAGGTGTGAAATGTAATCCTTTTGAAACTTCGTTGAACTCAAGACAATACATACAGGATACCGAGTAAAACTGAACACCTTAGTGGAGAAATAATAATAATATTATAAGGGAAATTGAACCATTGGAGGCAGCCAGTGCTGACATTAACGCTCTCAGAGCACTTGCTTTCCAACAATGTGCTCCCATATGGGTTTGCTCAGCTTGTTAAAATTTAAGGTGATCTTCCATTTTGGGATCATTTTCACCATTTTAGTAGAGTCGGTTCTATCAACAGAATCAAAATATGAAGCTTGCAAACCTAGAACGTGTGGCATTGGTCCAAATATAAGCTATCCCTTCTTTATCTATGATGCTGGTGCACACTTCTGTGGCTATCCAGGTTTTGGAATTGATTGTGAAAATAATAAACCCATCTATAGGACCTCAAGTGGTCACTTCACCATACAAGAAATCTCTTATGAAAACCGGTCGTTTCGATTAGTTGATGAAGAGGTGTTTAATGATTCTTGCATAGCTCCAGTTTATAATTTCTCCTTTGATCGTTCTTCCCTAAACTTCAGACCCTGCCATGCTGATCTAGTCTTCTTTCACAACTGCACCAATTCGTTTCATCTGAATTATACACAATCTACGGTTACTTGTGCTTCCAATACCACACATAATACTTTCGTTGCATTAGTCCCTAGGGATGAGGATTTTAATTGGTCTGCAACTGCCTGTGATTTTTTTGTTCTCGCACCTGTTCAATTGGAGGAATTGGAAATTAATCGAACAATAGAGAGTTTTGACTATGTTAAGTTGTTGAAGAATGGATTTACACTGAAATGGAATGGATACAATTGTGCTGA
Organism: Bursera palmeri; assembly: GCA_026225775.1. Taxonomy (NCBI): domain Eukaryota; kingdom Viridiplantae; phylum Streptophyta; class Magnoliopsida; order Sapindales; family Burseraceae; genus Bursera; species Bursera palmeri. The sequence goes on from JANKKB010001059.1 coordinate 26,116, forward strand.
GTGCAGAAGAAGTGGTGGCCAATGTGGGTTTGAAGAGGATAATAGTGTATGTTTCTGCCCTGATGGAACACATCTTCAGAACTGCAATGATGGTAGGCTAATCGTAACTCTTATTTTGTTCATTAGCCTCCTAAATATTTCTAGATTATGCTCTTATTATTATTGTTATTATTACTATTAGGCCAACCTTAGAAGTTAGATCATGCTCTTACTGTCAATAGAAGAATAAATGAAGTTTTTAGCAGATATCTTCTCTCTTACCATTTCTTAGAAACTTTCTTAGAATCCTTTGATACTGGGTCCATCTAAATTAACTAAATTTATTCAGTAACATATTCTTGCTAGGCCTGGGTGCAACTTATGGATTTACATATAGGAAGAGCTAAAATGCCCAAAATGGTATCAATTAGTATTTTTGGAATTTTAAGACGCTCAAAAGGTTAAAAGATTTGATAAAGATTAGATTAGCATGGCTAGATCCTGCAATACATAGCTTAAAACAAATTGTGAGTGGATGGTATTCATAGCATATCGGACACTTTCCTTTACGTCATTTAACCCATTAGCTTTCTAATGCCCATTTAACAAGGTTCGTGATTATGGCTCCTTGTTCTGTCGTCTTTAGCCTACTGTCTTTGGGACAAATGGCGGTGATATGTTGAACTTGTGTGTGGGGCTTGTGTTGTGATTGCATTACCTGCCAACGCCGAACTTGACATTTGTGGTTAGCATTGAGGTCCAAGGGTGGGAAACTAAATCCTCTGTTTCATGAGAGACAGAGCAAGAGCAGAGAACGCCTCTTCCAAGGCAGAGAAAGGACGCCTGAAATGTTGGAAGAATGAGACCTCTATGTGACTAATCCTAACATTTCCTTGTACATGCATTTTCTCTTTGCCCCATCCCCGACTTCATTTGCAAAAGACTTCGAAATAAATGTTTATGTTGACCCTGACTGATGACCTTATCGCAATTAAAAAAAACTTCTGTTTCAATTATTTCTTGACTCTATTTCTTGAATTTAAGAAATACAATGTAGTTGCACATCCTTTTCTTTGTAGAATTGTATCCTCTCTTAGATCCAACTTTTTATCAACGTTTAAACTTGTTAGACGATATTATCATTAAAATCTATAATCAAGATTTATTTCTTTGTTTAATGTATATAATCCTTGAGATTCTTATTTTCTGAGAGCTTTATCTCAACGCTATCAAAATAGTTGATCAAAAGATTAAATATTACTCAACTCCTTGCTGAGGAAGTTTGAGGTTTGCACCTTGAAAAATATGAACGTTCATGTTTCTCTGAAAGTCTTATTATGGGTGAATCCTTTTACCCTTTTCCCAACACCGACGTGTTTAGATTTTTTCATAATTTGTCAAAACTCGTTTCCCTTTTCACACCAATTTCTTAACTTTTCGCGTAGGACCACCAAAATCTTCTTTAAATTAAAGCCGTTGGACCATTTAGTAAAGTTTCTATTCTGTTCATGAAGAAGATGCGCAATCATTTTTTGGCCACAATGTTCTGATCTATCTTTCCTCACATGAGTCATGGAGATCCAACTTGAGACCTTCAAAAAGGCTTTTGCGGAGTCAACCGGTCAAGTCTTCGGTTTACTTAAGTTATGCACAAGAGGGAGTAAACAGTTTTACATATTAGCCGTTGGCTAGTTGGCCGAACCGTTGAAAGGATTTTCCAGACTCTTATCATTTGTGTTTTACGCGAATACCCAAGCTTGCACTTTCGTTGTGTTTCTGAATCCTCATCCAATTTCCAAGTCAACTGGCGTGTTTTAAAGGATACATAAGTGAGCATATCTAGAAGAGACAATAACCATAAAAGAATGACACCACAAGAGAAGTGATACAAATACTTCTTCTTAATAGTTTAAGTGTTATTGATTCTGTTGCAAAATAGAGGATTTTGGAATGGCTTCTCTCTCTCATGTCGTGTTATTTGTTATCTCTCGTCTTTTACTTCTTTCATTGGCTGAAGAAGAAAAGGTTTACCACCGGAGATGTCCACCTTTCGATTGTGGAAGCCTCGGCCAGCTCAAATTCCCCTTCACCAATGGAAAACCTGCTCATAACTGTGGGTTGCTGAAAGTAGATAACTGCAGTGATCTCTTTCCGAGGATGCGATTGGGATTGGGGAATGATGAATCATGGTTTTATATTATAAACATCTCTCAAGATGACACGGTTACGCTGTCAGATCAACGACCAAAGTTTGGAAAGACTGCGGGCAACTGCAGGAGTGCATCCTTAAAAAATTTGACCCTTCCCATCTCTCCTTTCTACTTTTTTGAGATGCCATACAATCAAATCATATTTAAATGCCGGAAAGACTTTACCCTTCCCAGAAATTTCGAATTCGCCTGCAGGAACTCGAATTACTCTATTATCTATCCCAACCAGTCAAGTCATGTACCTAGTCCTTCAAACCTCTGTTTATCAATTCGTTTCCAAGTGAATAAGACTCGAAATAGTATTCACTTTCTCAATTTGTATACTGGTTTCTTTAGACTTAGAGTGAATGTAACCAGAGAATGCCTTAGGTGTTTTTATGGAAAAGAAGGCCAATGTCAAATTGATAATAGGGGAAAATTTCAATGTTCAAGAACAGGTACCAAAATTTCAGTAACGTAGTAGGACTTGTACATGGATACATACCTATCCTACTTTTTGCTTTATGAATTGATTCCTTGTTCCAAGTTGTTAGTTTGTTAAAAGAGTTATACAGCACTACTTCCTTTCTTTCTTCTAGTAACTTGATTACTCTGGTGGGTTTTGATTGATATTTTGCCTAGGTTTGGAGAAAGCGCGTAATTAGTTTGTGGCAGTGAGGTCTATATCAGTTTTAGATGAGCAGTTTTAGATCTTATCAAAAATTTGGATGATGACAATTTAACTCATCTATATATAGCTTTTACTGTCCAAACTAACACACTCTATTTAAACTTCTGTTGCAGGAAATGGGAAAGGGAGATTGAGGCTAGTCCTAGGAGTGGGTAATGTGCCTCTTTAATCAACAATCTTATTTATTTTATAAAGATATCTCAAATTAAAGCAAATGCTCAGTCGGTCCATTATTTTGCATTTTGTGGGATGTTCTCCACTCGAGTACTTTAAGGAACCGTGTGGATCCTTATATATACATATAATTGTTTTGAATTTTTCAGCATCACATTCTTCTCTTCATCCTAAAATTAAATATGAGTATTCTGTGGTTTTCCTCTAAAAAGACTGTCTGCTGGTCAAATATTTACGAATTCTTCACTCCTTTGGTATAGCACTCGGAGGATCGACACTCTTGATTGTGGTTGTGTCCATCTATATTATTTGGCATTGCAAGAAACAAAGATATACTTCCCCAAGCTTCAATCCAAGATACACTTCTTCAGGTCCCTCCTCAAAATCAGAGCTGGAAGTCGGTAGTGCCTACTTCCGAGTCCCCATCTTCTCCTACAGTGAACTTTCAAAGGCCACTAATAACTTTAGTCATGAGAAAGAACTCGGCGATGGAGGCTTTGGAACGGTCTACTACGGTATGATAATAAATTTTATATTTTTATATTGAATAAAAAATAATATATAATAAGAAAAGACTTAATTCTTTGTTAAATGGTCTATTTGATACTTTTCAATCAGGGAAACTTCGGGATGGACGGGAAGTTGCAGTCAAGCGCCTATACGAGCACAACTACAAAAGGGTTGAACAGTTTATGAATGAAGTTGAAATCCTCACTCGTTTGCGCCACAGAAATCTTGTCTACCTTTATGGCTGCACTTCACGTCACAGTCAGCAGGGTCTCCTTCTTGTATATGAATACATTCCCAATGGAACGGTTGCTGATCATCTTCATGGTGACCGGGCGAAGCCTGGTTCACTAACATGGCCTATTCGTATGAAAATTGCAATAGAAACAGCTAGTGCATTGGCTTACCTCCATGCTTGTGAGATCGTACACCGTGATGTGAAAACTAACAACATTCTTCTTGACAACAATTTTTGTGTTAAGGTTGCAGATTTTGGTCTTTCCCGATTGTTCCCCACTAATGTTACTCATGTTTCAACTGCTCCACAAGGAAGTCCAGGCTATGTTGACCCTGAATATCACCAGTATTACCAGCTAACAGATAAGAGCGATGTATATAGCTTTGGGGTTGTACTTATTGAGCTTATATCATCAATGCCTGCTGTTGATATAAATAGGCATAGAGATGAAATTAATTTGGCTAACTTAGCAGTAAACAGGATTCAAAAATGTGCAATTAATGAGTTGATTGACCCGTGTCTTGGATATCAGTCAGATGAAGAAGTTAAAAGGATGGCAACTTCAGTTGCAGAGTTGGCTTTTCTATGTTTGCAACAGAACAAGGAAGTGAGACCTTCCATGGAAGTGGTTTTGGAGGAACTGAAGAGAATTGAAAATGGAGAAAGTTTGAAGTGGGAGAATCTGAGCGAAGGGCATGATGATAATGAGGTGTTGAAGAGTGTGCAGCCACCAGCATCACCACCAGATTGTGATGAGCGTGCTTTGTTGAAGCCATTCCGGGTGCCATCTTCACCTATTTCAGTGACAGCAAAATGGGTTAGCAGTAGTACTACACCTAATGTCAGTAGGTAAAATTTTTGCTTTCATGGTGCTTGAATGCTGAATTATTTTTGAACACTCATCTGCTCATATTTTTTGTACTGTTAATAGATGGAAATGTAGGCTAAGGCAAGGGAATGTACAGTCAGTATATTGGTGAATGGAGCGTTCTTTTTTCTTCTTATTAAGGTTTTCTATCCGTCGTGTACTTGCTAGTGTTGTTTTTTGTAGATATATTCCAATGATGATGAATATATCAATTCCATCAGAAACACAAATAAAATTGTGCCAATAAGAATTATGCAGTTTCTGGGTCTGTATAGAAAGCCCAGTTTCCGTGTCCCTAATAGAAATCGGCTATCTTGCATCTCCCGCATCATTCCTTCAGTTGCTGCAGCCCATTTGCTGTTTGGCTGCCATTTGGCGCCAAACCAGCACAAGGGACAAAAAGAATTTCCCACCAAACTATTGAAATTAAAATTTTATAAAATTTTAATTAAAGAAAAATAAAGAAGAAAATACAATTTAAATAATTAAAACTATTTATTAAATACTTTTTATGTTAAATAAGTAGATGAATATTAAAAATATATATATTTTTAAATACTATTTTTAAAATGCAATAGTTAAGAAAAATATTTTTTATTTAATATTAGGAAAAATATCTAATAACATATGATTACAGTAGATATATAGTATATTTTATTTAGAAATAAAAGATTAGACTAACTTTATTAAATTATATGTTATATATTGTAAATTTTAATTTTTCAAAATTAATTCTTCAAATCTAAATAAGGTAGTCACTAATTCCTTTGCATCTAAGATATTGCATTATACTAATTATTAAAATAATCAATTAAAATATGTAAGAAAGGTTTTTTATTTAGAATTAAACTGATACCATTTAACGTAATCATATTTAAATAAGAATATATTGTATTAATTTGAGTATTAATCAATGAGTAAATATCATTTGACACCCGTAGGTTTTATCTTTATTTCACTTAGATGAAACTTTTACTATTTATCTCTTTTGTAATCCTTAAATTTTCGAGAAATCTCTTATTAAGTATGTTTAGTTAGTCAACATCTGTTTGATCTCCATATAACAATAACTTTACTGTTTTAGCCCTACTAACAAAGTAATGTGACTAATTTTTGAAGAATAATAACACTTATTATACCTAAGTTTTAGTTTAGCTATTGATTGACGAAACTATAAGTCATTGAGAATTTGACTATCCTATTAAAACATAATTACTTATATACTCTCATAATAATATGTAAAACACATATAACTAAATAAAGAAAGATGTATGACAAGTAAAATAACCAATATACTTAATAACTAATATTAAATTACTTTGATTTATCTACTAAAAGAAAGCACAAAATAATCCTAATATATATAAAAAAAAATGCGCATGATTTTTTTAAAAGTAATGATACTTTATATTAATAATTTTTCAATTATCTATAATATAAGGTTTGTTAAGGTTTATATTATCAAATTTTTTATCTCTTCTTATAATACATTACATGTTCAATAAGATAAATTGATGAAATAGATAATAAAAGATATGTTTAACTAAACAATATATGTCTCTTGTTATTTATAATTAATTTATAATTTAGGTTTTTTTTAATATAAATATCAATTAAAAAGAGGGCTTCCGGAAAAGGAACCAACTTTGGCTTCCAAATTTGGGTTAGGGATCTAATTGATTAATTTTGTAAAATGTAAGGGGTACATCATGAATAAAGATAAATTTTCTATTTGAGTGATATTAGACCAAAATCTAATTTATATGATCGTAAATTACAAAATATATTTTTTTAATTTTATTAGATGGATGAAAGATGAACTTGCTACCAGAAGTATATATAATGACTTAATTTTTTAAAAGTAATTTTTTTAACGACAATTCAGCCACTCTTTCACCATTAGATTAAAAAAATCAAAGGCTATCAAATAGTATATAAAATTAAGTTAAAAAAATTAAGTCACAATAACCTGAGCCTATATCATTGAATTAGATGAAATAGTATATGGAATTCATATCAAATTATGGAAACTAATTAATGAAAGGATTTGATAAATTATTATTTAATTAGATTAAATGATATATGAAATTCCTAAAATAGCCCTACTATAAATAAAACAGTAAAGCCATAATTATGATATATATGATATCTTAAGTGAGCTACCAGTAACCCTAGAGGAACCTTAGTTACCTAAGAGAATCTATCTTCTTCTCTTTAGTCCTCAATTTGTAGAAGAGTTCTACAAAAATACGCCAACCCGTGTTGCCCACATGGACATTAGTCATAAACTGGGAAGGCTTTTGGTTCAGAAAGTTCATTGATTAACAAATATACAATTTTCATTTTCTATTAATTTTTTAATACTCCAGGTAAGGTAGTCCGCGTTTTGAATGTTCAAAAGTCGTCCTAGGATCCAACACTTATTACAATTTGTATCCTTAAATTTGTATCATACTACTCTCTCCATAAAAAATCATATAAAATATAACTTATAGGTTTATCCTCAATTACAACATATGAATATAAAGTATATAGAAGCGTATGTTACAATCTTAACTTTATTTATTTATTTTTTTTTTTGAACTGAAGTCTTATCTTTTACTTTTCTCTTAAGCTAAGTCATTCCATTTAGTAGAAAACCATAATATGGTAAAAGTTGAACATAAAACTTTAATTATTAATTTTTTCGTCTAATGAATCAAGACCCATTTTAAATAAAATGTTTAGTTCCCAGTACCGAGAAGTTATTATTTAATTAGAAGTAATAATTCATCCTTCTCCAATCTTTGTACCATAATTCAAGTCTGAAAAATTCATTAATTAAAATGATTCTTTGATGTAGTTTATACTTCATCTAATGATTCTATCTCCCACTGAGAAAGGAATCCTTAAGTTTTGGTGGCCTGGTTGCCGTAAAAATTTAACCAGAAATAAGTAGACACATAAAAATTGCTAGAGTAAAAATTTAAGTTAGAAATTAAAAAAAAAAAATTTTCAAAATAATTTTGTCTTTAAAAGCTGTAAATCTGTCAAACAGTATTTGACAGTAATGTCTCTCTAATTAATTAAAATTTTATAACTATTTATACCCACATTAATAAATCACGAAATTTAACAGTGACACAACAGTAGACATAGAAGACATCACATATGTTTAAATCACTCTAAAAATTCCCGAAATAAGCCATAGAAGACAGACCGACAATTTTGGAATTGTATTTGAATCACACATGCAACGGTAGACATATAAGACATGCCTTTGTATGGTATGTCTCCACCGACAAACCGCCCTTGAGAAGCAATGAATCTGTGGTTTATAAATGTCAGCTGAGTGGCATGAGAGGCAAGGCATGTTGCAAATTCTAATGCTTCTGATTCAACATCTCCATCACAAAGACTTGGCTTTTTGTAATTGATGCAACTTGACGGCTTGGTTGCTTGGCTTGTGGAATGAAATGAAAGTAGTTGAGTGGTGGAGCTCCACTCTATACTCTGATTACAACATGCAAGTGGAAGTATAATTGTGCGGTGAAATGGCATAATCATATATCGATGTTATCAGCTTTTGATCGATAATTAGTTTTAACCATAATAAAAATATAAAAAAAATGTATTTACTTTTATGTTATTTTATTAATTTATATCATTTAAATAAAATATAATAAAATAATTTCAAAATATTCTCATATTTTGACCTAATTGTAAACAAAACTCAAATTTGTCATTTTAATCAATATTATCTTTGAAATTATCAACTTTTGATCAACCATTAGTTTTAACATTAATAAAATATAAAAGAACTTATTTACCCTTATGTTATTTAATTAAATTAAATTATTCAAATAAATATAATATTCTAATTATAAATTAACATAAACCCTAATTTAATCTTAAAAAAAATTGAAAACATATTCTCTTCTCCCCCACCCAAACCATTATTCCTTTAAACCCCATCTAACCCAAAAAACTTCTTTCTTCAAACCCTAACCAACCTTTTGAACCACCCAAATTCTATCTCAACCTCAAAATTGATGCAAGGGAAGATGTAGTATAGCAAAATCAGCCATGGGTGTTGTGTTTGCGGTTGGTGCGACATGATATGTTTTTGGGTGATTTCTTTTTTTTTCTTTTTCTAATTTGATTTTGATTATTTAGTTTTTAAATTTTAAATTAGAATATAAATTATTTGATATGAAATTCTTATATTATCCTTAAACATTAATGTAATTTTTGATAGAAAACTTTAGATAATGATTTTTTTACAACCTGGGGGGTATTATTTATTAAAATATCAGCCTCAGATTCCACTTAAAATTATACCAAAACACGAAGGTAGTTTTTAATATTATCCTAATTTTAAATTAGAATATAAATTATTTATCATGAAATTCTTATGATACCTTTAACCGTTAGTGTAATTTTCAAAAAAATTATTAAATGACGATTTTATGACAACTTCAAGGATGTAGTTAATTAAATTGACAAAACACAGTTTCCACCGAAATTAGATAAAAATAGAGGGAAATTTTTTATATTTTCCATTTTTTCAAACTGTGGAGATTTAAATGACAATTTTCGAACCATGGGGGAGGTTAGAATCTTTACTAATTCAAATTTGAGTAATACAACTACCCCAAGTTACTAGTTTTTAAAGAACTTAACAAAAATTATTTTCATGATTATCAAAATAAAAGAATAATTTTTAATTTTAAAAAAATTTCAAAAGTTTTAAAATAATTAATTATTTAATATATATATAATTTATTTTGAAAATAAATAGAATTTGAGGGAATGAATACATAGAGTGAAATTTGATTAAAAGAAGACCCAAGTAACTTTCTTGTCTTTACCTTCATTTTAGACATAAATATGATGTCATATGCACGTATAAATTATCTTCTATTTTTCCCTTCCACTCATCATCTTCGTCATTTATTTTTATATTTTCTGTTCCAGATTTATTCTTCTATATTCATTCTCTTTATTTATTTATATCATAATTGATAATACTGAATAAATAATAATACCAAAAAAAATCTTAGATCAGTGTTGACTGTTACGAGAAAGCAATCCTTTTTCCCTACTTTTCTTTTATTTATTTATTTATTTTTTCTTGTTTAGTGCGTTGAAAAAATCGACAAATAGAAAGCAAACTTCCATTTTAATGCCGTCCATTGTTGAATAACTGAGAATGAAGTGTAATGTTTGACAAATAAAAAAATGTATGCAAAATGGGTACATAGAACAATTTTTATTTATTTATTTATTTTAAACAATTTTTTCTTATTTAAGTCATAATTTCATTTAAGGATATAGGAGTAATATAAAGTATTATTCATTTATAGATGAAATGTAACTTTAAAACCCAAACCAATTTTGAAATATTTCTTGCTTTGCCATGGAAAGCATCTTTTTTTTTTTTTTTGGTTTAATTCAATTGTTGAGCAATTTAATACAGTGGAAATTCATTAGTTAGTTTTATTTATTTTTTACTTTTTTTCTTAATAAAATTTTACTTAATTGTTTGAACAGATTAATAACAATGGGTAAAGTAAAAAAGAGTTAGATAAAGTAAGAATAGAAAGAGATAGTCAAAAGCTTACAGCAGGAGAATAGAAAGAGATAGTCAAAGCTCACAGCAGGCGAACCAATCAAAAAGAGTTTTCCTGCTCTGCACATGTAATGTTTAGAATACAAATATCATCATTGTTCTTACCAAAACCCAACTTAGGCAACTTTAAATTCTCTCCTTGTTTGTTCAGGTTCTTCAAGTCTTTCTGTCCCTTTTCAAAGTCAACTGCGTGTTGTAAAGGATAAACAACTCGACGTATTCATGAAGAAACATTAACGGAAAATTTTGTACAATAAAGCATCTAGTTGTTCTAATATTTCATACTGGTGAATGTTGATGCTGCTTGTATCTGTTGCCCAATTGCCAAGTTTTGGAATGTTTCGTGTCTGTTCAGTCCTGTTCTTGGTTGCCTGTCATATGTTACTTCGTTCATGGGCTCAAGAACAGAGATTCAACGGAAGATGCCCACCTTTTGCATGTGGAGTTCTCGGCCGTATAGGCTTCCCCTTCTCCAATATAACGAATCCTGAATGTGGGTTGTCATTGATAGTAGATAACTGCGCCGAACGAGTTCAGAGGATTCAATTTGGGAAGGATGGGCCTCGGTTCTTTGTTCCAAGCATATCTCAGGATGATACTCTCACACTCCAAGATAACCAAACATTTGAATCGCCTCGCACTAACTGTCGTTCCTTAAAAAATTTGACCATTCCCATCTCTCCGTTTATCTCTGTTCAAGAATTCAATCAAACCCTGTTCAGATGTCCCTCTAATAATTATCCCAAAAATTTCGCTCCGATTTGCAATGACAAAGGATATTCTTTCGTCTACCCAAACGTATCTGATTCTGAAGCTCCTCCTAGTTCTAGTTGTTCACCTATTCAGTTCCAAATGAACAAGAATCAAAAGGGTATCGAGTTCCGTAACTTGTATGCTGGTTGGTTCCGTCTTTCAGTGAATGTAACGGAAGAATGTCTTCGCTGTTTTCGGAGAGGAGGCCAATGCGACTTCAACGACAAGGGAAATTTTCTTTGCGCAAACGTAACAAGTATGACAATTACAATTTTATGTGTTGTTTTTATATTCTCTTGTCAAGAATTTGGATGATGCAGATTACCGTTGTTTTTTTATTTTTTTATTTTTTGTGTACTAACCATTGTATTTGTAACTACGGATGCAGCAAAATCACACCGGAATCTAGGCCGAAATCTAGGTATACCCTCTTTAAGCAATTTTTGTAAATATGAATATTTCCAACTCAGGAAGTGTCAAGTCACTCTCTTCTAAATTTTTCAGGGTTGTGTACTCTAATACATTATGGAACCCTGTGGAATCGTTGATCCTTTAGTTTCATAAAATTATTTCAAAATCACTTTGCTGCATATGCTCTCTGTAACCTTCAATTAATATATCCTCAAGCTGCAGTCTGCTGCCGAAAAGTTTATTAGCTCTTTTCTTTTGTTAGGCATTGGCATTGGAGTATTAACCGTCCTGATTGTGGGTCTGTCCATCTGTATTATTCGGTGTTACAAGAAACAAAAATATTCTTCTCCAAGCTTCAACTCAAGATTCAATTCTTATGACCCTTCCTCAAAATCAGAGCTGGAAGAAGGCTTTGGCTACTATGGGATCCCCATCTTCGGCTACAGTGAACTTGCAAAAGCAACTAATAATTTTAATGACGAGAAAGAACTTGGAGACGGAGGATTTGGAACTGTATACTATGGTAAGAAGATAAACTTTGTATGTTTCTATTGAATGTATTAAACAATTGCTAGAGAAAAGAATAAAACTTAGGTCCTAATTGCGTGCTGAATGACCGACCTATTTGATCCTTTGCAATCAGCCAAACTGCAAGACGGACGGGAAGTTGCAGTCAAGCGCCTTTACGAGCACAACTGCAAGAGGTTTGAACATTTTATGAATGAAATTAAAATCCTCACACGTTTGCGCCACAGAAATCTTGTATCCCTTTATGGCTGCACTTCACTTCACAGTCAGCAGGGTCTCCTCCTTGTGTATGAATATGTTCCTAATGGAACTGTTGCTGATCATCTCCGTGGTGACCGAGCAAATCCTGGTTCACTATCATGGCCTACTCGTATGAAAATTGCAATAGAAACAGCAAGTGCATTGGCTTACCTCCATGCTTGTGAGATCATACACCGTGACGTGAAAACTAACAATATTCTTCTTGACAATAGCTTTTGTGTAAAAGTTGCAGATTTTGGGCTATCCCGATTGTTCCCAACTGATGTTACTCATGTCTCAACTGCTCCACAGGGAAGTCCAGGTTATGTGGACCCTGAATATCATCAGTGTTACCAGCTAACTGATAAGAGTGATGTATACAGCTTTGGAGTTGTCCTTATTGAGCTAATATCATCAATGCCTGCTGTTGACATGAATAGACATAGAGATGAGATTAATTTAGCTAACTTAGCAATAAACAGGATTCAAAATTGTGCAATTGAAGAATTAGTCGACCCATTTCTTGGATATCAGTCAGATGAAGAAGTTAGAAGGATGATAACTTCAGTTGCAGAGCTTGCTTTTCTATGTTTGCAACACCGTAAGGAAATGAGACCTTCCATGGATGTGGTTTTGGATGAACTGAAGAGAATTGAAATTGGAGAGTTCAAGTTGAAGAGTCTAAACAAAGAGCAGGATGATAATGCTGGTTTGAAGAGTATGCAGCAACCGGCATCACCACCAGATTGTGAGGATGCTGCATTGTTGAAGAAAATCCGGCTGCCATCTTCACCCATATCGGTGACAACTAAATGGGTTAGTAATGACACTTCACCTAGTGTCAGTTGTTAAAAAAAGGATTTTGCTTCCGGATTCGCAAGGTGGATAGTGACAAATTTGCTTTAAAAAGCATCTACTTTATGTTTTTGGTGTTGTTCACACGAGGATATCTACATCAAGGGTAGGTTAAAGGCAAGATTGGAGTATATATGGTTAGTAAATGGAGCTCTTTCTTGTACTTCTTTTTAATGCTCCTCCCTTGTTTTGGGAATTATGTTTCGGAAATGCTTCCCAAATCATGCCTGCTTTTGAAATGTTCCTGTTTATTGTTGCAACAGCAACAAGTGTCCTGTATATTTGAACATTGAACCTTTTTTCTGTGCTTCAATCAGAATTATTATCAGTGGCTTGCAAAGGAAAAAAATGACAACAATTTGTTAGGGGCTACGTCTTGTAATATGTGTTAAAATAGAAGTATCGCAAGAGAATCTCGATTCACTTTATTTTGGAGATGTTTCCTTCTTGTCCATGCTTTTCTAACAATTGCAGTGTCTCAGGCAGTCAGGCTTGGGAATTGGAAGATGTCATTGTCCAATCTCAGCCATCATATACCAGGAGAAATTAAAACAAAACAGAACAAAATGCAGTACTAACATGTTCTGAAAAGAAATCTTTACCCTCATACTGATTCATTGGTCTGAAGACTCTTTAACAAAGTTGAAGCCTCGTTTAAGCTAAATAGTAAAATGAGTAGAACCTTGTCACCACCAGCGCTATATTCTAATCGAAGAAAAACTTACGTGAAAATCATATTTTAATTATTTTGGTTCTCTTTGTTTCTTTTTAGTTTTTACACCATTCTTTTATAAAGGAATATTTGTACTTCTTTTTCTAGATGCAAGTAGAATACTTACGCCTTAGATAAACACAATATTTAGATTGCTCTAAATTATCGATTTTTAGTATAATATTTTGATTTAGAATTGTTTGAACAAAAGTGATAAAAAATTACTAAATTTTCTAGATATACTATATACTTTAAATTCAATTTTTATTTATGATACAACTCATCATTGATGATGTAGATTTATTAAAAGTGTGTTATTACATAAATAACTATATGAAGCAAAACAAGGGAAAATTATCCTTTGTAATTTCTTGTATTTTTCCTGTTTTATAAGGAATTCAAACCATCTAAAAGGGTAATATTTGATAGTATAAATATATGAATGTTAGTCATATGATAGTGTGATTACGAAGGTAAAATTGTCAAATATTTTTATTTTTCTTTCATTGAATCACAGAATCATGCCGTGGTGGATGGCCCAGAAAGCCCATTTGGGACCTCTGGACTAAATTGCTAGAGGTCCACAGATGGACTAATACACTACACATCAAAATCAAAATTGAATACTTTGCTGATACTTTTCTTTTCAAACAGTAATGGTTAACGTTGAATTTTCAATGCACGACAAGAACGGAGGCTCTTCAGTCTCTCGCAGATATGATTTAGTCGTTCAGAATTATCTTGGAAAATGAACCGCACCAAATCCATTTCTCTCTCTTTAATCTCTTTTTCCGCTCCCATTCAAAGCACCAACTCCAAACTTTTGAATATCTTGTCAAAAGAGCAAAAGACTGAATTCTATTTAGATCCTTTCTCTCTTTTGCAAGCAAAGCCACTCACGCTTACGCTTATATACAGAAACACAAAACACAATTATCGTTTATCATCATCAAAACATTCAAACTTTAAGACCTTATTTCATTTCCCTGAAACTAACCAGTTTTTGCACAGAAGAAACAATATTTTCTTCAGGTAGAGACTAGAGATAGTTTCGGAGAAACACCTGAGAAATATATGGCAGCGTTGCAGAAGTTCAAGTTCCTTGCAACACAATGTGGTGTCGCTGAGAGCCCGACAAGGAGCCCCGGGACGAGCCCACTGGTGCAACTTCCTCGAAAGAAGACCTCCTTACGAATGCTGCTAACTCGGAACACCAGCCGTCGAGGACCGAAACAATTGCCAAGTCAACAAGAGATTGTCGTGGATCAAATGCACGAGAAGAAGAGAAACAGAGATTTGATCGGTCAGAGTCACACATTGAAGGATCTGTTTGTGTCTTCTTCTTCTTCTTTTGAAGATGACAACGTTGGAAATGTGGAGTCTGTTGATGACAAGATTAGAGACAAGAGTGAAGTTTTGGGTACCAGGAAGCTGCATGGATTGGGAGGTGAACCTGGTTTGTCTAGACCAGTTTGGATTGGGTTTAGGCATAGGTTGCTGCTGAGGAAAGCTTGGAGACCAATGCTAGTTACCATTCCTGAGTAATGTCCAAGTTTTGCCTTTGATCGATGGTGATAATCAATGGTACTCGCAATGGTTTAACATCTCTGTTAAAAAATTTTGTACTTGGATTCACGCTTCTATATAATATGACATGAATGTATCACATTTCATCGAGTTTGAATGTTTTGTTAGCATCCCTGCTTAAGGTGAAACTTGTAGTATGAAAACTTGAATCTATGACATATTATAAGTTGGAACTTGCTATGTAACAACTTAACTATTATCTTATTGCAAATCCTGAGTTCGTCAGTTTTGTATTATAAATCTAATTTGTTTTTTAGGTTTGCTTGGGACTAAAGTAAATTAGATAATTATGTATGCCTTTGAAAACAAAATTTATTGATAATGATATGTAAAGTATATTGGATGTTTTAGTTTACTCTTTAGTGGATTGTAATTTTCAGATTATTACAAATGAAGAAGAATGAAATCATGAATAGATGGTTGGAAGCCATGTGTGGCCTGCCTGATTTATCAAAAGGAGGTCTCGTCATCAAGGATTGGGATATTTGGATCCTTTTCTTTCTTCGAGTGGGAAGTTAAAAGGTGCCTTGGACTGGGACTTGTTTACGGGGGACCAGTTAAAAACATGGATCATAATAAAGCAAGAGGTTCCACTTCCCAGGAAAAGCCACCGATAAAGCAAGCAACAACTTTGGTTGGCATTTGAATGAAAAGGAAAAGCATCTCTACTGTAGGTCTTGCATTGGAGTGCTGGATCGTTGATTATACATTCTTGCCCTCTTTAAACCATGAAACCATGAAATATTAGCATCTTTTTCTGCTAAAAGGAAGCCAATTTAAGTTTGTACCAGCTTCGTTTTGCTGTAAATCCACACTTTGATCACATTAGTTTTAAAATTTGTAGCTAACCTAGCAGGCTTAGTTTATTAGAGGAGATTCCAGTTCTGCAACGCAAGAAACATATGCTTTACAGTTTATCCTGGCACATTCCTCATTTTCATTGCTTTCCACAACCCTAAAATTATATTGTTAATTAAATCCAACACATCATTCCTCCATGTAACTGCCGCCAACGTTAAAAAAAGTTATGATGGCTGAGACCAAAATGAAATATTCCAATGTCTTTGAGGGAAAATGTTTGGAGAACAAAAGAATACGAACCTTAACTTAAAAACTAGGAAATTTTATACATTCAAAAAGGAAATTAAATGAAAAACTGCACAAATTGATGACAATGGAGCTAGATAAGGGAAAAAAATGAACAGACTTTTATTTGAGTTACAGTTGATTTATGCTGTTAAATTTTGTGGAAAATTTCCCCAGCAGCGAAATAAGTTGGAAAAGAACAAAAAAGAATCAGTGTCTTGCGATGAGCTGATCCTTGTTTCCCATAGGAATTGGAGTAATCTTATTCGATTGGATTTGTGATTGCCGCAAAATCCTGTTGTTGTCGTCATCCCCAGCTCCCCTGTTTTGCTGCTGAGGCTGCTCGACATTTCCATCAGATTTAGGGTGGGTCTGTGAATGGTTTGTGTCTGGAGGTAGCAACCGATGCAAGAACCTATGTATCATCTCATAACTGGTAAATGTAATAACAGCAGATGGAGTTGTTCGCAATAGATTTGTTGCACAGCCACGGTAGAAACCAGGGAGACCCTCCTTTAGGAACACCTTCTTGATACAATCAACAACACCTGCATATTGTACGCCTGCCTTCCTGTTCTGCCCTTGCTCTTGAAGCCTTGAACGAATAACCTGGTTACATGAAATTTAGACACTAGGAGCAGGATGAAAAAAGTTATAACCGAATATGTTATACACACATCCACATACACATCACATACTAGGAGATAGGCCCCCACTGGAAGCAAAAAGTAAAGAGAGCCAAGCCAAACATACCTCATGGGGGTAAGTCATTACAGAAGCAAGTACTTTTGATATTGAAGAGGCAATTGCAACACTCCCAGGGCTTAGCTTGTCAACATCTGTATTATCTGATAACTTCAAAATTAAAATGATTAGCAAAAACTAGACATTAAAAATCACAAGAGGTACTCAAATCTTCAACCAGGAAAAGAACGAGATAGAAAATAGTGATCATATTACCCTTTTTAGCCATATAAGACTTGATTCTCTCATATGCAGGAAACTGAATAGCAACATGACTAATTCCAGCCAATGAAGGCAGAATGCCACTGTTTCAGCAAGAAAATAGGATTAAGAATCCAAAAGTATTGAAAAGGAAAGCAACGAGAAAATTAAAACTAAAAATAACAATAATTATTGTTTGTTGTCGACATTGTCATCAAACTAGACCTGTAGCAATGGAGTTCAAAAATTGTTTCAAGCAGTCTAGATCTTATTAAGTTATATCCAGTTGCAGTTCAAAGAAAGAATGACTTCATAGCCATAGTCATATTTCAATGATTGACAGGGAGCATTTTAAGAAACTAAACTACTGACCTATACAACCCACGAAGCCCTTCTTCATGTGCAATCCTTCTCAAAGCAGAAAGTATGCTTTTGTAGGGAACCACATCCGCCCTCATTCCCTGAGTCTACAAAAGGATGAAAAACTACATGAATGTCCAAGATGGGACAAAACTGATGCGATAAATGTAGACTTTTAGATAAACCTAATGTAAAAATAATAACTACAAAAAACTGTATTGAAGTAGCACATTAAGAACTTCAATGTATCAAAAGCAACACTATTTTGAACCATTCTTTCTTATGAACCATCCTCAGTTTCAAACTATCTACAACTACTCTCTCCTATGAATAGCTGAACATCAGGTATACTGCATTATGATTATATGAAAAGGTGAAAAAAACATATGCAAAGAAAAATAAGACAATCAAGCAAACCAAGCACCTTCCCTCTACCCAAAAAAATAAAAAATGTTTCTTTTGAGGTTCCCTTAAGTTATATGATTCTTACATTTTTCTCTATCTCACCCAGAAAATCCTATTTTTCCAATTTCATAATTCAAAATAGATGGGAGATATATGCTGGGGAAATTTTTAATGCCATGAAAAGAATAAACAAAACATTTTGAATTATTATTCTGGCAACAACTGATCTCTCTTCAAATTTGCTTTCCAAGAAGCTTACTCTTATGCTCCAAAATCTATGCCTGCTTTGAACCATTCATCAGAAAGACATTGAACAGGGGTTTGATAATCCAAAATTAAATAACAGATCCTTCTTTAATAGATTCTGCAAGATTTCAATGCACAGGAAATTGTTCTGGTGCAACAAATAAAACATACCCTGATATCTAAACCTATATCTAAAACTAAGAACAGCTATCTAATAAATGTCTAATACCTTAGGTTTAGAAATAACAAGTAATTTAATCATGCAACCAAGTTATAATATAAGGCAAAACCACTAATTTCCTAGTTTTAAATAAAACAAAGATATATCAAAACTTAAAAAATTTCACTAACTTGAAGTCTGGTCTTAACAACCCACAACGGATTTGTTATGATGGATGTGGCAGCCCCAGCCCCAGCAGCAGCTATCACATTTTCACCAACTGTGAGTTGATTATCGCGATCCCCTAATATATGATAATAAAGAATGTCAATGAAAAATTAAACCAGCCAACCTAACATATTCAACAGTCTACTTGGAAAACGATAACTAAAGCTAAACAGCAGAACAATATGTCCCATAATTGGAAAGAAGGCCAATAAAGATTTCTCAAGTGAACAGAAATGGAAAGACGAACCATGTGCATGGAGTATGCCTTTCAGTTTCTCATAAACTGTGAAGTATACCTACATATAAAATAAGCACTCCTGTCACTTGGCAAAATATTAAGACACATAAATTGGTATTTTTCGCATATTTTTAAGAGCAATATATATATATAAGAATAATCAACTTAATTGAGTCATGAAAGTTGATGCCCCGGATCTGAGATTGACTTTTGAAGGAACATTTAGGACAAATACACGCCAGCAACGTTCCCCAATTTTTTAAAACAAAAGGTGACTCACTGTTATTCAGGTAGAGTGGTTCCTGGGAATTATATTTTTAAAAATCTTGTTATACGAATTTTCACTTTCAAACTATAAAAATGTTAGAAGATTAGGCAAGAAAATCCAACATTCTTAAAAAAAAAACACATTTCCCTGGAACCTTAAAATTTATTGAAAAAATCGCATTAACGCTTGCTTTTGATGGAGGAGAAAAAAGGTGGGTTACAAAAGATCTCTTCATACAAGCAGCTTGTACTGACAGTCCTTTTTGTAGATAGATATTTAACAGCTTGTTTATCCTTTTATGAACTAATTGTAATGAAATAAACTAGGTTAGTTCAACAAAATCATTAATGATATATGGCCAAGGAAGAAAAGGAAAGGATGAGGCAAGGTGGGGTAAGATAGAGTTGGAAAATCTTGTAAGAGCCGTACATCATAAAGCAGGTCACATTCTATTCCCTAGTGATTGAAAGAGGAACTTGGCAGATTTCAGAAAGGAAAAAATACTAGAAGAAGCTAACAATTTTTTTTTTTTTTTGGGAACAAAACATGAAAAGGAGAACTCACTGCCCAATTTGGAAGTAATGCTATTATTGTCGGTGAGAGACCACGATACATTCCCTTGAAACCTTCATTCTTTATTATGTTCTGGAGGCTTGTAACAATGATACTACCTGAGTGAAGACAAAAAAGAATACAAATAATTACACTTATAATAACAAGCATAGAAACTAAGAATATCTATCTTAAACTCAAAAATAAAAAAATTCATTGAAAGTGTCATCAATTATCCAAACTAATACAAACCAAATAGGAACATTTATCTTGATCAAATTTCAGTTTGAACTATGATGAGACCTGAGGTTATAATGCATACTTTTTTTCAGAAACAAAAGAATCACATGCGGCATTCATAAAAAGATTATTTTATAAAATAAAAGCCTAATGGTGAATACAGTGTCAAAGCCAGAAATTTCTCCAGCATAGCTCCTTGGGTCACTTTCTATCTTTATAACAGTACAGCCATTCTCCTGTATAAAATTCATGTGAACAATCATACATCTGCCTAAAATACAAACAGAATCGCACTCCTCTTATTCATTTTTGTCAAGAAGCTCAAATGCATGTCATTTTCATATTTGTCACACTACTAATGATTCCCTTGGATGCAATTTGCAAAGGAACACTTAACTACCATTAAATGGATATACCAAGCATTACACACTTCACAAAAAAACATGCATTGCCATGACCCTATGACTTTTGTCAGGAGTTGTTTCATTTGACATCCCGGGTTCATACAGAGATTGCAAAATCATCTGCAAACATGATATGCTCCTTTTTGAAACCCAACCAGCTGGCAGCAGCAGTTTGCTATTAGTTCATAGAGTCGAGCTCAGAATTAGCTCAATTCAAGATACAAAATTTGGGAATAAACACAACACAAATTAAGAAAGTTATACCAATATTACGAAGTAAATGAAGCTGAAGAAATGGTCCACAAAGTAGAACCAGAATTGCTTGCACCACAAAAAATTGCCAAAAAAAAAGTGAAAGGGTTTATAGAATCAACCTCTTCGACCGATCTGGGGCCCTTCAGCAAGGCCATTAACTTGTAATCTAGTCTTGATCACATCTAACGGGCACACAAAAGTCGCCGCAATTGCACCTAAAACAATAACAAAACAAAATTAAGAAAAATCCTCGTAAACCCTCCAAGTGAATACAAATTCAAACCCCATTAAAAAAAAAAAAAAGGCTTACCAGCAGAAGCTCCGGCAGCAGCGTGGCAGAGATAGTCTCTGGTGCTGCGAGGATGGTATAAATCTCCACCTCCTGTCATCTTCTTCCACAATTCAAAAGCAGATCTATGTATCTACGTTTCTTTCAGTCTATTCATTTACGCAACATATAAATAAATACATGTTTATTTATTATAGAAGAGAGAGAGGTTTGTGTTTCGTGGAAGTTGTTTGTGAGTTTACATTTGACTCATTCAGGCAGAGGTAGAATTGAACAGATTTGTCTGGTCTTGTCTTGTTTGAAGGGTTAGGGAAGGGGAGGTTGAGGTTTGACGTCTTGGACCAGGTGAGCGTGTCAAAGCACTTGATGGGTTGTGTTGTGTTTATATAAATTTTCTGGTTGCTTTGTTTTGTGTGCTTAATGCTTATGTCGTTGTTTTGTTGTCGCGTAAACTTTGGTGACGAGTTTTGGGCATCTTTTTAGAGCTTCCTTTCTTTTCCCTTTCAAATTTGCTTTTATATAATAAGATTTCCATAAATGGGAAAGGCGTATTGACGCAGAGCTGCTGATGCGATCAACACTATTCCTTCCTTAATGGGTTGCAAATACAGTGTACAAAAGGGGTTAATACATTGATATCCGTGATATATTCTAAGTAACAAAGTCACCCCTATTGATTATAAAGTAACATAATCACCCCCATAGTTGGAAAATATGGAGTCTTGAAGGGTAAAAACTAAATATTTTTATATTACTTAAAATATAAAAATATGAGTCTTTATGTTACTTTATGAATAACAAAGGTGAATTTGTTATTTAAGGTATACTACAGAGGTATCTATATATTTATCCTGTGTAACAAAAGTGACAAATTCTTATTCGGATATGTGTGTACCTTGGCCCCCCCAATAATTTTTTAACCACGACCGCACCACCAAAATATAAAGCTAACACATATACTTAAATCTCATGGTATCTTATCTTTCGGTTAATAATAAAAATAATATATATATCGTTTAGAAATATACAATACCTTTATATTTCTATTTTAATAAATCTTTGTATATATATTAACTATATTTAAAATTTTTAATTTTTACTCAATATAATATTTTTATTAAAACTTGATATCATGATATCAAATATTAAAATTGAAATAAGATATCTTAGTATAAAATATACTAATAAATTTAAAGAGACATATTTCTCTGATTTCAAGAAAAAATATAATATAATTTTCAAACTACTAAAATTTAAATAAATCTTGTGAAAATTAAAAAAAAAAAAGTCATATTAACTTTTATATCTAAAATAATATAATTACATAAAATTAAATAATATAATCTATATTTATGGCCAAGAGTAAATAACCAAAGGCTACATATCTTAAAAAGATAATGATTAAATTCTCCCTTTTCATTAAATTCTCGTTTTTATTGAAAAGCACCATTAATTGTATCTTCAATCTAAAACTCTCATGTTACTTTATAAACTTACTATCAGCTATAACGTCGTACAAAACTTGTAATCAACATTATTTAGTTTGTTTCAACATACGTTTTTGACTTATTAGCAACAATTATTAAAAGATGAATGCTGCCCCAATCGTTTTCTTAAATGGGTTACAAATAAAATAATTAAAAGAAAGAAGCAACTTTTAAGAGTTTTTTTTTAATAATAGAATCCTGATTTTTTGTTATAGGTTGGTCAAAAATTGAATTCTCAAGTAAAATATCGAGTTATGGAGTGACAGAGATATTTGTTGAGTAGAGGAGCAGTAATTTTACATATACAATGGATTATTGAGAATATATTTATTATTTGATGTAAAATTTAATTAGATTACTACAAAAAATCATTTTATATTTTACATTTTCCGATAAAACCAATTTATAGTTAGGCATACTTGCATCGGCTAATCGAAATAATTATAGCTTGGGCCGACTAAAGTAGTTTCACACCTCTAATATCAAAGCCGTGCGATACTTCGGCCAGATAAGGGGTAGGGTTGAGAGTGTTAAAGCCCAGGAATTTGGGCTAATGGAAGGTTCATAAAAGCCAGACTGGCCCCAAAACTATGGTAGCACTCAGAGTGACTCTTGTTTTTGAGATTGTATGCAGCCTCGTGACTTCAGAGTGGGCCTCAAGGTTTGTGATATGCAGACTAACCATGGGCTGTCGATTTGCTATTTGGAATTCTGTGCAGAGAATGGCTCCCAAGAGCCCTATAAACGCACCAGACCAGGATATTATCCTAAAGGATTGTATTTTGACATACACGACAATGCACTTTTACATGCCTTCACCATCTATATTCAATATTATGATTATTCTAGCAGATTTGCCTGGCAATTTATTATTATGTGTTAGATGCTAGAAGACTATGCTTTGACATGCATGTGTAAATGTCTTCTAAAGCATATAATCATTTTAATACAAGAGATACATTTTGCTCTGTGGAATGGTGACAGGGTTAAATTGATTTGATTCAAAAACCAAAAATGTTTATCGATCATATTCAATGCAGAATGAGTCGTCAACAAGTTTGTCTCCTATTGGGAAACTGTACCTAAGGATCCTTTAGCCTTGTTTCTTATGTTTAAACAAGATTCCTGTAAGATTTTTGTTGTTTGTGATGTTCTTAACTTCAGCATGGTCAGCAAGGAAGAGTGAATGGCTCTATTTCACAGTTCGGTGGGTTGGGTTATGATGTGAAAGCCTTAATAGTGGAACTCTGCACCAGAGCCTGCAAATTATCCCAGCTGGAACTGTTCTTGGAGCATGTTCATAAACACGATCTGATATCTTGCCGGGGTGTCCCAGGCTGGTAGGTAGTGGTTGATTTTCCCTAAATTTTCTGTAGCAAATAGTGCAGGCAAGTAGGACCCAGAAAGGCCTATTCCACAGATATCTAGTTGCCAATACATTTCCCTTGAGCTAAAAGCATGGAAGGAGTAACAGGCTTATGATAGATCCAAGGCATCTCCTGCGCTTTGGGATTCTCAGATAATTCAGGTTGGTGAGTGGTTGTTAATCAACTGTAAGAGTGTATGCTAGTTGGGATCTATGCAGCCTTATCATTTGGATATCCAATGATTCACAAGGACAGATTTCATTGGACTAAAACATCCTCCACATCTTGCTGCACTTCTGATATATGAACAACCATCGATACAGAATGAGTAATGAATCAAAGATAACTGTTAGATTGGCAATCTACAAAATAAATTATGTTCATCTTATAGGTTATTAAAGCTCAAGTAGAGTTATAGTATCCTTTCTCTAATTTATAGACTTGTAATAACTTAGACTAAACAAAGTTAATATTATCGGTTATAGGTTTCATGAATTTTTTATCTTTATGGATTCATTTTACAGTTTCAGGTAAACATCTTTGATCCAAAAAATATTAATTTCATTGAGGAATCCAAACTCTTATAAATTAATCATGGACTTTATTTACTGGCAACATAGGATGTGAGAATACTACTAACAATAAAGTTGAATTCATGAACAATAAGATTAATATTTTGCGAATACATGCCTTTCTGGTATAGTTGGCAAGTATTAAGATGTGTTAGTGATGTTCAAACTATTATGGGCCACATGATATGATGATAGACACAGGTCCATTAATTGGTTTAGAAATAACAATATTGTTGTTTGATACAACAAACACAAATCTTGAGTTTCTATACTGTTGTTTTTTGGAGAACAATCTAAAGTCATTTTCAGAGGCTGTGCATTTTCTTCCAGCCACTAGTCTCTCCATCTGCAGTCTGCAATTCATTATCTAACTGCCCCAACTCCAAGCTAGCAGTAGCTTACACAATATTGACTTATTATATACCCCATTCGCTATTATAATGGCAGCCGCAAAAGTAGCTACTTGCTCTCACACAAGGGTTGTAGACTAGTGGTCAAGAATTTATATGGAGACAACCAAAGTCAAAGTACAATGGGGATAAATAGAGATTAAATATTTTTAAATGATTTTTCATTTGTTCTATCCTAAAAATTTAAGCTCATAGAAAGAGTCACAAAATATTTTGACCCTTGTAACTTTTGATATTATTTTAAAATGTTATTAAGGGTTCATTTGTTTAATAGAGTTTATGGGACTAATATAGGTAAGCTACATGTCACATGCTTCTATACCAATATATGGATTCTACATGAGAGGGTAAATCTTAAATATCTCCAAAAAATGGGATATAACATGGGTAAGCTCCAAAGTGGTTTCAAAATTCATCATACAATCTTTTCTAAAATGTGTGAAATTTATTAGAAATCTCAACTAGAATTTGTCATAAAATGTTAAATAAATTCCTGTACCATGAAATTCTCTGCTGACAGATTGAGATAATATTGGAGGGGAAGTTCAGTAAAATTCATCCCAAATTCAATAAATCCATTAATAAATAGGTCATGTGTCTCTTGAAGGAAGATGTCCCATATATTAATGGTACATAGATTCCCCGATTAATTGACATGATCTTCTCAGAGATATCATAAATATTCTTAGCTTCTTGTGGGTAAGTTAGAATTTCTTATGCCCATGCCCTACCGAGCTTCTCATAGCATGGATTTGATTTCTGATATGCTTCTTTCATTTATAACAAATACCAATTGCAGCTTTACCAGGAACAGAATAATGTGAAAGTAATTTACCTACTCCATACATAGGTTTTTAGTTGCTCCATAAATATAAAACCGTTTTCATCGATTTTCATAAAAGCACTTTAGAAGTGATTCCTCTTCTCTGTATTATACAAGTAGACAAGCTGCTGACCAGCTCCTTAGCAAATTTGCCACAAGGGTTATTGCCATTTAACTAGTGAAAAGCCAGAGAGCATGCATAAGTAGAAAGAGAATTGTAGAGCTAGTTGTGTTGATAACTGGGCAGAGTAGCTGCTTATTTATGTTCAATTATGTGCAGCACGTTATCCACTTGTTTTTTAAATGCAAAAGAGCCACAACCCTACCTACCATAACTTCTCATAGTTAATTTATGCAGCAACATAGTACACTACCACATGCTTGCTTACCTTATCTTCTGACCAAAGAGCTTGTAGCTGTTTGCTTATTTTTTGCGTAACTTGCTTTGCCAAGCATTTTGCACCAACTTTAGTATTCGAGTAAAATATGTTGGCAGTTTCCTACAGTATCAGTTCATAATATTATTAGAGCAACACTAACAAATTTTCAATAAAAAAGAAATTGGGGTTGTCTTTGCAACCTTCAAAATAAATAGTAAAATATTACATTTGTCACTAGAAATTAGGTATATAAATAGAAGTATTTGTGGGAATCAAATGTCAACCGATCGAGTTATGTTGCATTAATGTAAAAATGGGAGATGGAAAGAGACTTCTTACCAGCAAAATCACTTGGAAGATTCTTCTTTCCTGAGAAGCTATTCTTTTAATGTCCTGTAATGGGTTCCTAGATTTGCTCTAATAAAAGTCAATTCATGTTACATCAGATAAAATTTAGGTGAGGTCTATGTCTCTATAAAAACTTTATAGTAAAAATATTATATCAATAAGTTCAATATGAAAGAGTAAATTTTGGAGATTATATGTATGCTACATACTAATTTTGCCTTCCAAGAAACACAACTACTCTTAGAACTAAGTAGTTTACCAAATCAAGATCTGATCTCCTAACATAATCCATAATCCAAAGTCCAAATCACCAAATTTGGTGGAGTGGTCATCTATCAAGAGTGACTATTTTTAGAATTTTTTTTCCAAACAATAAAAAAGAAAAAAGGTTGATGTTGATAGTTTTTAATTTGATATTTAAGATATAAATGATGAACTATGAAAAATAATATAAAAAATTTGAAATCAATATCATATTATTTAAGATTACATTTAATATATGTAAATTTTAAAGATGTGATATTAAATTTATTAATATTGCTCTTGACTTCTAATTTCTAGAAATGAATAATGAAAACATGTGGATTTGAAGAGAGGATTATCAAACACAAACCTAAATGCAGAAAAAAGATTAAGATGAAGAAACTCAAATTTATCTTTCCATAGACATCTTTGTATTTACTGACCTATAAATCTTATAATTTATTATTTTATGCTTTATACATATGATGAAATTTTGTTGAAATTAATTATGAATTTAAATATGAGATAAATATAAGGGTCTGTTTGGTTGGGTAAAATTACCCATGGGAATGGGAATGGGAATGGGATATTCCCATTCTTGTTGTTTGGTTGGTAAAAAAAAAGCTTGGGAATGGGAATCCCATTACCCTAGGAAAGGGAATGAGCCATTCCCCCCCACCCCTTAGGGAATCAAATTTGATTCCTGACTGGAATCAAATAAAGAGTAAAAGTTTTTCACTTTTTTAAGAAACAAAGTTATAATATTTTTTTAAAAATAAAATTAA
>JANKKB010001060.1:0-34178 GCA_026225775.1 Bursera palmeri
AGAGAACACGAGGGTTTTGATGAGTTTGGAGTGACTGGAGGATTTGGGTTTAACGTAGGAAGAAGACAGACGGCTACAACGTAGGATTTGGGTTTAACTTAAATTAATTCTACGACCTGTTGTATTCATCCCAGCATAAAATGTTCGAATTTAACGTAGGAAGAAGACAGACGGCTACAAGTTTAACTTGCAGTAATTTAATTGAAATAATCAGGTGTAATTGATGTTTATTATCATTATTTTAAATTTGATGATAACTGTTAGATTAAATATATATCAAGGGTTGGTATCTGGTGTCTAAATTTAAGTTTAGAATTAAGTCCCAATAGCCTGACCCATATATAATTGTTTTGTTGAGTTATGAGTACATATTAAATGTTTATTGAGCAATATATTGAAGTGTGAGTATTATGTTTATATTTGGTAGATTGATGATAAATTCGATAATAAAACATAAACATTCAACTTGGTTAAAGTATTTAAATTTTTTGAAATGTTAGTATTTCTATATAAATAAAGAAAAATTTTATTATTACTTTTTCCCATAATATTATTAATGTCTCCAAAAAATATAATTATAAACAATTTTCGATGATGTAAGCTGAACTCTGTATCCATAATATAAAAAAGTTTAATCGACTAATATCAAATTAATGAAGAATTTTTTGTTAAAAGGAATATATGATAACTGCCTCTCTTTAAACTAAAAATATCAATATTTTATGCTGTCTTGTATTAACGGTTTTGATTCATTAAAGAAACATAGGAAATTGTCACATTATAATAAATACCAATTATACTTGTTTAGTTAGTAAACATTAGATTCCGTCCTTGAATTGAACGCAAAACTCGCGAGATTGCAGTACAATCCTTGTTTAATCCCATAAGAAACTTACTTAATTACAATGAATTCAAGCTGATGCTCTGCACTGCATCAAAACAAAACTCCCAGCCCATCAAATATTATAAGCCCTGATTTGCAGCTGCAGACAAGCTTTTTAGGCTTTTGTAGCTTGGGCTTCGTAAATTCCCCCTGATGCAACATCCCATTCCCTTAGGTTAATACCATCTAATGTAAAAACTAAAGATTAACTGAGTTAAACTTTTGAGGATATCAGACACATATCTAATGAGATTAGTCAAAACATGCATAATCTAGTCCAGACATCCACATTTAAAACAAAAAAAACTTGGGTTTCGTGGGTCTTCATTCGCAATATCTAGATGAAACTGCTTACTGAACCTCTCAAAATCTCTTTTTAAATTCCTTTCCTAAATATATTTTAGATAATAGTAAAAATTACCCTCTTTATATGTCTAACTCTTAATAAATTCACCTAAATAGTTGTAAAGCTTATTACCTTTCTCCCTCAGCCTATATTCTATAAAAAGAGAGGGCTATGGGAAGCCTTATTGGTCGTCGTTTCCTTACACCTATGGAAACCACCTATCCACTAATTTCCTGTACAAACATATTCTACTTCATATGGGAGAATGGAGAGATGGTTAGAGAGAAGAGCTTGTTGGAGATCGCTTATGGTGTACTAGGTTTCTGAAGACTCTTCTTTTCTTCTTTTCAAATATTTAGATATTTTCAATTGATATTTATAAGGTTGACGCTATTATAACTTAAAAATTTGACTTAAAATTTAGATACTATTTAATAGTCATTTATTTTTTTTTAATCTAATGACAGAAAAAAACTAATTTTTACTTTTAATTTTTCTTTCACACTCATAGATTGTGGTAAAGAAATACATGAAATTAAGTAAAAAAATCAATTTACAATAGCTTAACCCGATAAATTTAAGCCTTTTTAGTTTTCATACCCTTCGACCCGCCCTTATTTTCTTCCTATGGTTCATTTACGTTCTCCTCCTTCTTGGACCATATGTAACACCAAACATATATTGGATAGTATCAACATTTTGATATACTGTCCTTCGTAGCTTTATTTTTGGACTTTGCAACCCAAAAGTTTAAGCAATTCATAAGATATTTAAATTGGTTACGATTCATCTCACAAAACGATGTGAGCTTTTAAATTGTAACGCACCGTCACCAGCTCTATGGTTATTAGATGTTGTACTATATTGTAGAACAAGTTTTTGAAGCTTTAGGAATCTTAAAGAGGGTAGAAACAAAGTCTGTTATGACCTTATACCCTTTACAGTTCCACTTTGCCTGGACAATGAGGAGAAGTTCCTAAATTAATTGATTGATAAATATTTTTGGAAGTGTTAAATTTGTCATTTTGGCAGGGAGGATTATTCCAAAATACATAAGAAACTTTGTGAAATTTACTATAAGATTCATTTGAAAGGAAATTGATTTATTTGCTATAAATTGAATGTTGCTGTGAGGTTTTTGGC
Organism: Bursera palmeri; assembly: GCA_026225775.1. Classification (NCBI taxonomy): domain Eukaryota; kingdom Viridiplantae; phylum Streptophyta; class Magnoliopsida; order Sapindales; family Burseraceae; genus Bursera; species Bursera palmeri. The sequence goes on from JANKKB010001060.1 coordinate 2,373, forward strand.
CCATGTACTTTTGAAATTATTAGGTCTTTTATGATGTTTTGTAAAAGTTTCAGATAAATGTTTCCTTAACAAACTCTTGAACACCTTTTTTTATACTTATTGATTGAGAAGTACAAGAATTAGTTTGAGAAATTTTATAAATATTATTAATAATTCATTATTTTTAAAATAACCTTGTAAACCTAATATTATATAACTAGCAAATTCGAATCCAATTATTTAAAGAGTCAGGCGAANCGTGACTTAATTTTTTTACTTAATTTTATATATTATTTGATAGTCATTAATTTACTATAAACCATTGATAAGAAAGAGAAATTAAAAGGTTATTTTTTTCTTACCAACTCAACACCTTTTTTCATTATTAGATTAGAATAATGAACTTCTATCAAATAATATGTAAAATTAAGTCAAAAAAAAATAAGTCTCAATACTCTGAACCTTATTTAAAATAATTACCTAAATAAAAAGCAGAATCCAAAACAAAAACAACTCTTAAAGAGAAATTTTCTATACACTATTAACAATCTATTATTTTTAAAATAATATGTAGNTGATTTATTTATGACTAGCAAATTCAAATCAACTTAAAATAAGTACTAAATAAATGGAAACGAAATAAAATCAAATCCAAAGGATATTCAACATCTTAAAATAATAAAAATCTTAATTGAATAAAAAACAAATAAAACTAAAATGGTAAAGTTATTTGTGCTAAAAGTGGCTGCATGATCAATCTGATGTCTACATATGTAGGGAACTTGAAGTATATATATTGGATACTTAAATGTTGAACTTACTCTCAAAACTTGATTATGTTTTGCATTTTTTTTCTGTCGCATTAATTCAACCAATGAACTCTTTTCATCATAAATTCCAGATGACATTCAAAACAAAATTGCTAACCATTGAATTGAAGGATATATGGGAAAATAACTCTTTACCAGAGTGATAAGCTGTCTGAGTTAATGGATGCTGGCGAAAGGAAGAAGATTGGGCCTCCTGACAGGTCCAAATGACAACCTAATACGCTCCAAGCACACTTCTAAACCAGAAAGTCTGGCAGTTCATACACATATTGAAGTAACCCAATAACAATTCATCCAATTTTAATCATAAGTTGGTTCTAATGAGACAACGATCATTTAGCAGACACCAGGTGTCATATCTCTCTTACTTTATTAATCTTTTACAGGAACAAATTTAACAATTAAGATCAATTCTTCATTCCATCTGTATAGTAATCATTTCAACTCATTTTCATGAACATCGTTTGGAACACGCATGCTAAGAAATTGACAAAACGTTGAGATCAATCAAGAATTAAAGACACATCTCATCTTAGGTTCGTATTTATTAGACATCTTAACGTGACATGACTCCATTAATATAACTTTGCAGCGCTTTAATTATATATATTTAATTGACTATCTGTTCTTTGCAATTCGTCGTATCCATATACGTAGCTAGCTTTGATCTCTATCCACCCAGCTCGAAGAAAAAATAGAACTTTGATATCTTGCATTAAATAAAATTAATCGTAAATCTTTTCTGCCATAAATGAGTTGGAGCTAGGGTTCTCTAAATTTCTAGGGTGATAAATGCCATTGACTAAGAACATGTACTGCAGTCAAGCTCGAATATATGGAGAAAAGGGCCGAGCACCGATGATGGGGCCCCGGCCATGCCATGGATAATGATAATGCTTTATCCTTGCACTTAGCCCTCTCCATATTGTAGATTTAACTTACCTTACTACACTGCTCATCCATGTTTTTGCTTTCTGGTATCTACAAGTACGAGTAGTCCAAATTTTGCATGTTAAGTGTTATAATGTCATTACAAGTATAGACATAGATGTAGTACAAATGTTAAAAAATCGTTTGTGAATTTGCTCAATTCATGCATTTAAACTACGAGGCCTTGACCTTGAAGAAGACGAAGAATCCGCCAGAATCTTATCGTCGTCTTATTATGACTACATTGCCACTGCAAATTTATTACTGATCAAACGTACAAAATAGACTCTAGCAGACAGGTAGCCAGCCAGCTACCACACGTGGTATACAGTCAAGCTGAGTGATTTACAGAGTGCCATCTACATCCATTACTTTTGCAGACTGATCCGTAGCATATCATAGAAGATGAAGATGGTCTCTCTCTTTCTCTTTCCCTCCGCTCGTTCTTTCAATTTTTCTGCAACTGTAAAAGCTTCCCTGGCCGGAAGGAATCATCACCTCTCCTCTCCCTAGTTGAATAAGAGTACCCTAGCTAGCTACCAATTATAAATTGTACTCTTAACCACTGCTCCTGCTCTTATTACAGTTAATAAAGTTTGATCCGGCCAATATATGGTACGTCCGGCTGAGTGCTGATGATCTCTGTTAATATTCATGCAACAAAATGTTATTTTAGGAATCGGAATGTAGAAAAACTTGATAACGCCTTTGCCAATACATCGACTATAAGATTTAGAAAAATCTAGTAAATAGTTTGAACAAAATGGGGAAACGGAGGAGCTTCAGGCCATGAATATTTAATGCAATAGATTGAATATTTAGTTTTTTAAAAAATAAAATAAAAATTTTGTTGGACTTTTTAAGATATGACATCATTTTTAGGTGATTTAGTTGAAAATTTGATTAAACAATAATTAAAAAAAAAAGGTAAACTATTTTTTATAACAGTTCAAAGGTTCATATTTTCTCTTTAGATTTTTTTATAAATAAATATGAGATAATATTAAATAGTATTATTGTGTTTTGACCTAATATCAAGCAGAAAGTAAATTTACCATTTTCATCCACTAAACCCCTAAAGTTTACTTTTTTAAATCAACGCTTAATTTTAATACCAAAAAATACATATTTATCCCTACTTAAATTTTTTTCTTTAATTTTAGAAAATGAAAATACAAAAGTAGAAATTTGTTTATTTATTTATTTATTTATCTGTGTTAAAATTAAGGAAATAAATTTTAGTTGGGAAAAATATGTATTTTTTGGGATTAAAATTAACAGTTGATTAAAAAAAGCAAACCTTAAGGGTTTAGTTAATGAAAATAATAAACTTCCTTTCTTCTTAAGATTATATCAAAATACAAGGGTACTATTTAAAATTATTCTAAATAAATATATAAAAGAAATGTTATTATAAAAGTCATTGGAGTAATTATCATTGACCACCCATACCTTTTTCTCTTTTTTCACTCATATAGGACGTTTGCCCTTTTTCTCTTCTCTCATCCTTAAGTTTTGAAAAAATCTCTTCTCAAGTCCTCTAATTAAAAATTCTATTAGTTAAYATCTATTAACCTCTATATTTCAATAAATTTATTATTTTACCCTTACTAACATATATAAAAAAATGACTTAATTTTTAAAAGATAATATTAATTTAAATTATTAAATTACCTTAACAGATATTAAAATTACTTTTTTATAGACAATATTAACATATATTGGAATTTATTTCAAGGGAAATTTGATCATTTAACTTGATATTGTCCTTAAAAAATTAGTTATTTGTTATGTGTTAATAAGGATTAAATGATAAATTTATTAGAATATTAAGGTTAATAGATGTTAATTAACAAAAAATTTAATTAAAAGACTTGAAAAGAGTTTTTTTTAAATTTAGGAATAAAAAAAAATAAACGGCATATATAAATTAAAAAAAAAAAAAAAAGATAGATGATAATTACTCAAAGTCATTGCGATTGTTTTATTGTTCAATTATTTACAAATAAACCTAGCTAAGCTGGATGTTGATGTTAAGGGAGAAGTAAGTGCAGATTGTCTCTACGTTCCACTCGGTAAAAGTGGGACCCACAAGAATCTCACATTCTTACACAACTACAGTTCTTCTTCAACGTGATATGACATGACATGTCATGTCCTACCATTTTTTGTATTTTCAAAGAAATATTTATATATCTTATGAATTTTTTTGACAAAAAAATAATACCATATTATTTTCTAATTTTGATTATATAATTTTTTTTACTTTAACCAAAAGCCGAGGGTATCCGTACAGAAAAAAGTCTTATCGAACGGCTTAAAGTGGAATAGCTCGGGACCCACACCCACCTATTGGCTCTAAGATTAGACTGTTTTCCACCCCATTATAGTAATTAAAATAATAAAGAGATGATTAAAATGCGATGGAAGGTCTGGATTGGGGGACGCGACAACCATCTCGTACGGTCCACACACACCGAGATCCAATTTCTACCCACCATTAAGATGAATATACGTGGAAACTTTGCATGTGGTGGGCGGTGAGGTTAGCATTTGGACTTGAGCATGAGCGATCGACAGTGATACTTGTTTCTGTTTGGTGTTTTATTTTATTTCGTTACAATACACTTAACTAGTACGTAAGTAACGTGGACAGGAGTAGCCGACATGAATGACAGGTTTGCACGTGGGAGAAGCACGGTTGGTGGGGCCTTTAGTCTAATCTGGGACCCACTTTTATAATTTTTGTCAAATCGAACGTCCCGTCCGATTGACCGTAGAATGGGGGATTCTCGTACGAGTCATTTTGAAATCTGTGTATTTCTCCTCTTGGTAATTTCTAATTTGCATGCAACCTCAAGGCTTGTTCTTTTTTTTTTTTTTTTTTACCTTACACAAATAAAATTAGAAAAAAAAATAAGAAAAGTAAGCTTGATTTTTTTATTAAATTAAATTTATAACTTGTATTTTTTTTTTTTTTTACCTTACACAAATAAAATTAGAAAAAAAAATAAGAAAAGTAAGCATGATTTTTTTTATTAAATTAAATTTATAACTTGTTTAAACAAAGTTAAGAAAACTTTAATGCATAGATGATGTATGGCAGATAGGTCGGAGAGGGCTGGGGGTTCTCCGTGCACTCTGATGAGATCGACCGCTCTCTCGTGAGTGTTTTTGCAATCGATCAAAGAATTAAATGTAAGCTTTCCAGTGGTTGTGATCTTCTTTTTACAGAGAGATAATAATGCATGCACAAGTTCAAATCCATTTGTATGGGGAAGGTAAATGTTGGCAGACTTATTCTGCCAATCTTGGCTTCATTGCCTCATTTGAGTACACTGTTGCAGTAGTGCCTCGCTGTACCAGCTAGCTAGTACTACTGCTGTTTCTGTATCATCATATCAGCTCAGAATTTGCTACCATATTCCATAAGCAGGGAGTTCATTTTGGTTATTCTACTGGTCCACAGAACCAGTAGTGTTCTGCCTCTGCGCATTGGCATGGGCATGGCCATGAGATGCTTTTCAAACTTGCACAACAGAAGCAATAGATAAAGCTTCTCTATAGGTCTGGGGTACTGCCTTGGATGCAATCTAAAGGGTCAGGATTTTTTCAAAAGAAAAGTCACGTCGTACCATTTTCTTAAAGAAAATTAAAGAAATATTATGGAAAACCTAGCTAGCTAAAAATGAGCTCTTAACACATGATAGTGATCTACATAAAATTCTTGTTTTTGCTTCCGAGAATAAATTCTGGACATCTGGACTTGTACGGCTGCTGATCGTTATATTGCAAATTTTATGATCTTAAATCTTCTTACATTAGAAGTGAACTTAACATCTACGGTCCAACATAATTAATGTTCGAGCGAATTATGACAGATCTAATTCATTAGTCTGGATATATTCAAGGTGTGCATGACACGATTCAATTATGGTTTGCTTTCGCTTTTCAAAGACTATCAGCTAAAAATCATTCGATTACATTTAGTTTCAACTTACGCCAAGATATGCTTTTCCAATCGATTATGTAAGTGGCCTATTAGGATTCCACAATGACTTACCAAGTGATTAAGATATGCGGTAAATATGTTTCACTTTCTTAAGCTCAGTGCTTAGGCTTTCCTTGAGCTCCACGCTTCTTCACTTCATGTCATTCTCCAGATCGAGACGACAGATTAAATTGAGCATCTGAGAATAGAACTGCAGCTCTGTAGTAAAAGCCGATGATCTACTGCTTCTTCTGCTTTTTGCTGTTCACTCATAAGTTTGAATTGCAAACACTTTTAAATTAATCGTTGTTGCAGATAGATATTATTGTTTGTTCTTGGTTAAATTAGATAGGGTAATGTTACTCAATTGAACAAAGCACCCCGTATTCCTAACTTAATGTTGGATATACACTAGGCTTCAATAGTTTAGGTTAATGATTTCATCTATGAACAAATCGAAAAAATTGCTCAGGGATGGATTATCAATCTCTAGCCATTAACCAAAAGATTCTTCAGGTCTACATTCACTACAACATCAAAAAGCTAGGTCTATCTAGAATTTCTTGTCGACGACTTTTAGAAGAATGATGGCAATTGTGATGATGATGGTGATAAAATAATTCTATATTTTTACCTTTTCTTTTAGTCTCTCAAATTTTATGATAGAAAGAATGCATGAATCAAATTAAAAGTGGAAAACACATAGAGCTAGCTCTTCTCTTGTGGGTAATTACCATATACTTTTCAATGTGAATGTGGCACACTATCACAATTTCAACTCTTGATATTGCATAAGGAACTATGATGTCACATATCACTTATATTAATGATTCAAGAAGTTGAAGGAGAAAAGAAAGTGTACGGTAAAAAGGCCTAGCATTCACATTTATTCTTTATTTTCTCATGATGATTGCCTCTGCAAGCAAAACCAAACCAAACCACATGCCATCTCTCATTCTTTGCAGATGTAGGTAGACAAATGCGTACAAGGATATATATAATGAATGAAAAACTTAAGATAATCAAGTCCTTCTAACGTGTTTAACAAGTTTATATATATTGAGAAAGCTTTGCCCTAAACGTTATTAGTCAAGGAAATTAGTTATCTGCATTGTTCATTGTTAGTATACAACCTCCTATCAGTACTTCGACAATGAATTCTTGATTAGTCACTGTAACAATACATTCGACACGAAACCTGGTTTCCTATATGCATATATATATATATACATTATACTCAACATATTGTCAGGGATCTCCTACTAGTCTAAATAAAATTGAATTAACTTGAATGTTCAAGGTTTTGAATGACCATATTCCTGAAGAAAAATGACAAACAACTCGTAATTCTGGAAAATGTAGAACCGATACTTCCACTTCCAGCAAACAGTAAGGTTTATATAACGATAAATTAATTTGTTTAACCCAACTGAAAACCGTAAGCGTGATAGATATAAATAATAGAGGTAATAAGCGAGTTTGATTATTGGTGATAATAGAAACCCTTCAAAACCTAGAATTATTCAATACAACTATTTCGACGAAACAACAGCTGCCAGAGAAAATGGCTGGTTAAGAAATGAACGGATGAGTACTGATTATCTCATTTAAAAACACACAAGAGATGAAACACAATACGCGGAAAAAAAGAAAAAGGAAAGTACACACAGATATATGTTTTTGCCTCTCCATGGCAGCTGTAGAATTAATATTAATTCATAACGAATAGTTAAACTTTAAAACAATCAAGCTGCTTAATTAGTAGTAAGTTAATCCTATGCAACCATGGGCATCTACATATACTAGATAATTAATGAAATTAATAATCAATCCAAGATCTGTATGCAGACAAGATCAAAAGGTCATCCATGCTTTTGATATTGAACCTACATTACTATGCAGAGTGCCCCTTCACATACTTGAAATCATATTATAATTAGTGATATGATAATCCTAAATGAATAGCATCACCAATAGATCCTCTCTATGCGTCAGAATGGCAGTTTCATACCCCACTAGAATCGCTTAAAGAGAAAAGAAGTTTCGCTAGCATCTATCCTATGTAGCATTAGTTCTTTCCTTCTTGCCAAAATGCTAATATAAAGAACACTTTTTCCTCTAAACATAAGAGGGATATGGGTAATTCTTCTTTTCATCGCAAATATAATCAGAAAATCCAAAAGGGATGACCCAACATCCGCCAATCAGAGATGCATTGTCGGCCAAATTGATTAAGAAAATATCCCTCCAATCTCATGCATAGTTTCTTAGTTAATTACCTCAATGCACTATTAACATCGATAACACAGCAAAGTTTGGAAGTAAACTTTGTCTCTTATCTGAATGTATACATCCACTAATACATTTCACTTGATTGGAAATCTAACAAGATTCCACTATTAAGGTTCTTGTGATCAGTGTAATTTATTTCTTTTACTAAATGAATTCTTTTATTATTTTTTTTTTCTGAAAGATCTGAACTGACATGACAAATAATAGAAATTGCACGCATAACTTTACAGAAATAGGTTTAAGTATTACTTTAACGCACATAAATCAACTCATATATAGTTAAGTTAAGCAAAGAGGAATGAAATGTCTGCCATTTTCATTATTTCTTTCCTTGAGCTGAGTCTGATCCTGAAATGACAGCACTAGTGAGTGAAAGAAGATGTATCAATTAATAGACAAAATTCCAGGGCCACTTGCAATTTTCGGTTAGCCAAAACTGCAAAAGCGCGATGTGAAGAACCTAAAACAATACTATTTTAATGAGGGCTTGGTGTGTTTTTCTTCACACACTATAAGGCATAAACCATGCACACAAGTTCTGAGACAGTAATGGATTAAAAGTGACAAAACACTAGCGGTAAAGGGCAGTCAGAGATATAAAGACTAGCAGAGATGGGAAAAAAAAACTGACCGTGACCGCCAGGCACCAGTAACTTGGCCATTAAATATATAATGCTAGACATACATATCTGACATGATTCCTAAAGTAAAATTCTTTCAAGATTTAACAACAACGAACTGAATTGCTAACACCCATTCACGAATTGGGTAAACACGATGTCAGAGAGAGAGAAGTGAGATGAAGAGCTATAATCTGCAAATCTTTTGCTTGGCATTCATGAATATTCGAGTACATAAGAACTATGAGAGAGACAGCAATTGGATGCTAATGCTCAGTTCCACATAGACCATAACTGCTAGTACAATTACTACTACTACCACTTTTAAGTATTTTGACTACTAGTCTCCTACTGGACTGGTAACACCACCTTCAATGTTCGCTTCAAAAGCAGATTCAAGGTATCCCCAGATCTAACCCTTTCCTTCTGCGACTGTCAAAGCAGACCGATAGAAGAGACGAGACGACACATAAGGAGAGAAGTGAAGTAGACTAATAATTATAATTCTACATGTACTAAAATACCATAATACTGACTCGATCGTAATTTTACCGGCAAAGAAAAGGAAAGGAAAATACATCGAGCAACCAGGAGATAAGTAGAAGAACAGCAAATACTGTAAACTTCTAAACTTGTTGCTTACTAATTTCTTTATTTCTCTCTCTGTCATAATTAACTTGCACCTGGTGGTGGTGGGAGAAGTGGAATTTGCTGCTGCTGTGGTGGACGCTTACGCTTCTTCTTCTCGTAGCTAATCCCCCGAGCTTTGGACTGCAAATCACGCACCTCACGAAGATAAAGCCGGACAGCGCGTGCACCAAAAGGGTTTGCCTCAGGTTTGCCACCGTTTTCTTCGAAGGCGGCGCGTAGGCGACCTATGAGCGCGTCTAGGCTGCCCCATGCCTGGCGGAGTGGGCACGGGCAGGGGGCAGGTGGGTTGGGATGACCATAAAAAGGGCAGATAGGGGTGTGGACTTTAGTCTTGCCAAACTGGTCCAGGTAACGAAGGAATTCGAGGACGTGTGCGCCACTGCAGCGGGAAAGAGACAGAGGGGGTCTGTGGTTCTTCAGGTATTGGCCAAAGGTGTTCCAGTCGCGACGCTTTTGGTTCTCATAGCGGCTGGAACTAGATGGTGACTGCGATGAGGAGGAGGACGCCATAACTGAATTGTTGGGCGTGGTTTGGTTTGGGGTGAGGCTGCCTGCGTTTTCAGAATTGGAGCTGTCCATTTCTGGGATTGATTCCTTGGAGAAAGTAACTTTTTTTTTCAGATGAGTAGCTTTTTTTTTTTTTTTTCGATGATTTGTTTAATTTTGGTGGATGTAGTAAATGTTTCTAGTTGGTCGTACTAGAGATTCTGCTTTCTCTCTTCACTTTCTGGTTTGTGCTCTCTTCTAGGGTTTTCTCTTCTTCTAGTGATAGCAAGAGAGTGGTGTAATAATATAGGGAAAGGGAGAGAAGAAGTGATTGAGAAGATCGATGGTTCTGAATCTTTGGTTTCTTATAATTCTTGCTGCAGTGGGGTGAGTCTTTTTTTTTTTTTTTTTGGCAGATGTTACTGTTGATGAAAGCAACTACACAAACAATCCAGAAAAAGAAAAAAAAAACAAAAAAAGCAAGAAGAAAAGTCAGGTTATTGATTGATATTACAGAATTTTCATTTTAGAGGAGAGAGATAAAGAAGTAAATGGAGCAACAAAGAAGATTTTTGATGTTGAATACAGTGGTGATGATAAGATTGATGGATGATTGTGAGAGGACTCTTCTTCCTCTTTTAATTCTTTTGCACTATCTCCTTCTCTTATAGCTGCTTTGTTTGAGCAATACTAGAAAAGTTCTTCAGCGGTTTTGTGACACTGCTTAGCGGCATTTTGGTTGCTATATTTACTCAAAATGTTTCATCTACTGATTGTTTTTTTTTTTTTCCTAGAAAAGGAGGAACAACATAGCTCATAACTTGTTAATTGCTTTATTACATGATTGATGATTAGTCTTAGAACAGTAAACACTCAGCAACTGCTTGCTGTTGTTTGTGGAGTTAGCTAGGGCTACCTTGTGCAATTGAAAAATGAATAAATTCAAATAATTAAAAAAAAAAAAAAAGATAGGGCAGTAGTAGGTTTAGATGGTGACAGCAAAAAGTTACAAGCCAGGGGTAAAAAATTTATGGGAATAACATGATTTTGTTTCTTGAACCTGTAGTATTGAATGACAGTTCCTTCTCTGAATTACCCAAATGCCCCTTTCAATATCCCTTTTTCTATCTTTAACCTTTCTCTTATTTTTATTTTTTTTTATTTTTTTTTTTGTTTTCACATTTACTCGCAAGAATATGAAATTCTTTTCTCAACAAGACATTTTTCCTAGAAGTTTTTGGAAGACCCAGATGATTTTATTTACATGGATCTGTATTTACAAGATTGAAATTTGATCACTCTTAACACTATATTACTGCAAGAACATCTTTCATTCGTTCAAATTTATTTTTAGTTAATTTGTAAAACAATAAATATTTTGCTTAAACGAACTAGGAACTGAGTGTTACACTTGGTTGCAAAAATAAACAATGTTATATATGCATGTCATGTCATGATGTAGCTAAATAAATATATATAGATGAGAAAGCTCCATATTCTAGTACTAGATAATTGATTCCATGAAATCTTTTTTGTAATTTTGTTTCTTGAACTTATGTTGGGGTGTCGTATATATGAGTTGGTCTCAAATGCTCCAATTAATCCTTCACATATCGCACCCAATTGACATATTATGGCCAAAAGTCATGCCTATATTCATGGCATGGTAATTGCTGCATTTCTTCTAATCTAATGATTTACCCACAAGTTTACCAGAATAAAACAAACGTAAAGTTAGTGGCTTTCGTTTTTTTTTTTTTTTTTAATTTGATTTGATTATTTGTAAGGTTTAATGTAAGAGACTGTTTGGGAAGTTATAGTACTCCAAATTCCAACTTATGTACAGTGCTCCGACAGGCCAAACTATAACAGCTAGACGTCTCATCTCCAGCATTAATCAACTTATCACTAAACTACAATTAGTTAGTTGCCAATAACACAGAATATGACCTCAGTTTGCTGCATATATAAACGATCTGGAAATGTTTCCAACTTAGGCAAAAACTCAAATCCCAAAAATGGGTCAACTAGCCATAGAATTTCCAAAGCCAACAAGGCATGAAGTCTTTGGTTGCCAAATCAACTAATTAGACAATTAATTGTGCCATGCTTGCCAGCAGTATTATTATTACTATAATTATTATTATTATTAATTTCAAATTAAAGTTTTAAGTTGCTTTTAGGGGTCTTGTTTGTAGCTGAGGCAACCAACACTGGTACAAAAATCCTGGTTTAGAGGAATAAGTTATTATAAATTAAAGTATAGAGTAATTAGTATATGGAAAATGAAGTGTTGGTTCAAGTAACGAAACAGCAGTACTTGGCACACAAACAAAACCAATTAATTTAAGCAGGGAAAGAGAAGTTGTAGTCAAAAACAGACTAAATCGACAGCATATGGTAATTGCAACAAACAATTAATAAAAACTTGGGACAACTAAACACACCCACTCACACTCAAACAGGTTGCTGCACTGCTAACATGTCAATTGTCATGTATCAATTCTGCTGTTATGTACCACCAAGGCAGCGAATATAGGGGAGAGGAAGAAATGACAAAGCAACAGTTAATAATTAAACTGCAAGGTGAAACTAGTTACTTGCTTTGCTCAAAGTAAAATAAATAATTTATTGATTAAAGGTCATATATTTTGAGTTGACAAGACAGAAGATGCAAAAATAGACCCAGCTGGGTATGCCTATCTATAGCTTGATGCTGAATTTTAATGCATAAATTTTATCGAAAGCTAAGTTTGTGATGACTGAGGCCAGGCCAGTGGCCACTTTCTATTGCAGTCGCAGATAGGCTTTGCTTCTTCTCTACACTATTAAAAAAGATAACAATAACAAACAAACAAAAACTTATCGAGCATACTAACTATTAAGTTTACCACTTTTTAAAAGATCAAACTTTACAAACTTAATATGGTGTTAGAATTATAATAATTCAATAGTCCAAGTTTAAATCCTTTTTATATTTAAAAAATATCAAAAAAATTATTGTTTGACCCGCTTGTAAAACCTGCTAACACACATGTTAGGTTGTGTCCTGTCCACTTTGCAGGTGCACGTAAGATTCTTATATATGAAATGACATATTAAAGACTTAAATATTAAAATTAAGTTCATACCTAAAAGTTTGAATTTTTCAAAGAGTGATAAACTTAACATGGTATCATATTAATATGACCCAATGATTCAGGTATTTAATTAAAAAATAAAAAAAAATTAATATTTAGCCCATTTATAAGATCTGCTGAGTTATGTAAGACTGGATTCGATCCAAGTTGGTTAACAAACATCTAATATAACTTGATAGTTTGATATTTTGGTAGACAATTATCACATATTTAGATAAATTCGACCTCTGATTAATACTTAAAATAATCTCTTCAATTCGACTACTTGTTATTGCTTCTTCGTATGTAGTTTTTGCAACATATGTAAATTTATCATTGGCGCTTATCATATGTTTTTGTTGAACATTAACATAAGTTTCTGAGATTCGGATTTTGACTTACGTACTGTGCACCAGACTCTCCTGAAATTTGATTGAGTGATGAATGGTAGGGAAAGAGGGAAAATGGGAAAAATAAGTAGAGAACAAGAACTAAGAACTAAAGCATGGTTGTTCAATCATCAGTGTTTGAACAGTTTATATAAATAGCTAAATTTTAGCAGTTGGTGTTGAGCCAAATATGGTAAAACCATATCATGTGATGAGGTAGTATATGGTACATCTTGCAAATTTGGATGTGAAACCAATGGACCCAGAAGCTGCCAGCAATAGCATTAGATGTCTTATTCTTGATTCTATTCAATTGAATGGCTCTCATTTTCGATAACTGATACCCAATTAAGAAATCAATTGTTTCACCCTTTATATGGATAGCATTGTTTCTTTTTTTATTTTTATTTTTATTTTTTTTAATGTCAAAATTGCTGAACGCATTGCACCGCAGGCATCTCCATCTACTCATCTCATCTACCACTCTGGTCATTCTGATATGATATATTTTTGCCACTGGGGGGCCAACACATCGGTTAATAACCTCCTGACTCAGTCATTGAATTCCTACCAACATGTGCATGATAATTAACTAGTTAATTTTAGTGACAGAGAGAGTCAAAAATTGCAGCCATGAGAATTCTTGCTTTCGATAAAGTATTATATAATACAACATAATGTTGCAGCTCTTGCTTAACGGGGGATTAATGATGGAGGAGACATTGAACACTATTATAAGCCATCACGTTACCAAGTGAAATCTTTGTCTAGATCTCAGGTTGAATTGTTGGAGTCAACTGAAATCTTTTATATACTATTCAATGGCGTGTGGCTTGCATAAAGTTATTAATGCAGTTAGGCACATGCCATCGTTTCAATTCTTAAATTATTGAAGATTTCTTCTACAACTTTGTTTAAATTCTTTTTAACTTATTTGAACATTTCTTCTAGAATTTCGTGTTTAGATTTGTGTTACAAAATATCTTGATAGATATATAACATTAATTATCATAGGAAAATTATAAATTTAAGAAAACATATATATATATATATATATAAAAGATTGGACTATTTCAACTTAAAAAATACTAATATTATTTTTCGTTTTTTATCTAATCAAATTCAATGTTTAATAAAATAAGTAACAAGATAATCTTTTTCATCCCAATTTTGATAACTCTTTCTACTATTAGATTATATAAAATAAACGGTTATCAATTGATATCGAAAATTTAGGTTACTTTAGCACTTAATTATAGAGAGATACGACTGAATGGATGTGAGTGATGAATCCAAGTCTATGATATAATATACGTCAAGAATTTGTTCAAAAAACTATGGAGAGGTGGTAGGGACAAGTTATTGATGTAATATGGATTCCAATAAATGTCTTGCTTTCAAGTGATCAGAGAATATATAATAAAGCTGCCCTCTACCACCTTTTTTTTTGTTTATCTTCTAAATGACAATTATTCTTATTCTTATTTATTAAAGATTTGATAATTATGTATAAAAAAACTTGTTAAACATTTGATAACAATTCTTATTTATTTAAAACTTGTTAAATAATATCTCATTAATAAATGTGTTGGTATGAAGATTGTAATATATGTAAAAAAGATGGTTATCAATTTTCTCACTTTTGGCACTAAGATTAGGTCCAAAATGATTTGGACCCTTCAACTAATGTCTCAATCATCCCATTAAAAGACACCAAAGTCACCTATTCATATTCTTAGATACTCAAATAAATGCCAACCAAAACCATAGAATAAATAAAGAATTAATTCCTCTATATATTATTTTTTGAAGGTGAATATAAAAACGATTCATTGTATATTTTTTCATTGATGGAACCAATCAAACCAGTATACATAATAATACTTTTTTGTTAAAAAAAAAAAAAAAAAAGTACTACTACTAATCTCTATTTGGACTGAGGAACGTTAGGGGTTAGTAAGTTTTCTGATTCGTTATTTGTCTTAATCATGAATCAATGATCTCAATAGTAAGTGACAAAGTTGGGCCGATCGAGTCCAATAATTTGGTATAAACCTGGGCCTACTGAGCATAAATTATTGTGAACCCTAAAACTCTCTCTGTAAACCCAATTTTAGTTATAATTTTATATTTAATAATAAAATTAAAAATTTTATAAATATATTTTATGTACAGCAAGAGTACTTATATATATATATATTATCTTTCGTTTCATTTTATAATTTATTGTTTACTCTTTTAATGAGGTCGTTAGTTTACTATAAAGTTTTCATTTTATCAATGATTTTGTGAAATAAGGTAAAATTGAACATTTTGATTTCTCTATAACAATATCATACTCATTTATCATGTCGATGTTTCGTGTCCATTCAATTGGTATTTTTCTTATATTAAAACCCAAAATTTAAAATAATAAATAATATATATATATATGAAATAATAAAAAAAGTTGAAGTAATATTATTATTTCATATCAGTAGTAAAGGTATCGACATATTCACTAATAACAGTATTATCAAAAACAAGATTTCCACCCTTAAATTGGATATAATATTAAGTACATTGTTAGGTGATAATTCTACATATCAATACTCAAATTAAAGACAACCCTAATATTTAAAATAAAAAAATTAGACAATGAAACAAATTTTTATCCGTTAAATAACATTGAGTTTAAACATATTTAGTATGTGCAACTCCTTATCACAGTTCATTTAATTATACATAAAACAGAACAAATTGAAGATGTTCAGTTTGTATGCTTTTGTCTTTTAGAATCAGTATATAGATATAAAACATCAAGTCAAATGTATATGGAAAACAAAGGGTTAGGATGAAGAGTTCTCACATGAGTGGTCTGGGAGACTGGGACCGAGTTTTAAGATGACCGAGGAAGAGACTGATTTAGCAATGAGGAATCTAGTTGGTGAAGTATAATTGTACACAAAAAGCAAAACATGCTAACTGGGTTTGGGACCTTACAACATGACAGGTCTGGCTCAAACTTGCACCCCCCGCAGTGCAGATACCTGTTTATTCAGGATTCAAGCTTTGTGTTGAACGAGTAAAGTTCATTTGACCAGAAATTTCTTATATAAAATTTATTTGGAACAATTTCTGTTACGAGCTGTATTACAATTTGATATGTGATGGAAAGAAACTGTACTATGGTGTTGCGTTGTGTTGCCATTAAGACAAGAATGTACTGCTATTAGCCATCTCATTGAATGACAGAAGCAAAGGTCTCCTCCTCATAAGCTATCATCATCTTGCCTCAGAAATAGTAATTTCATGACCCATCAGCCACCATGTACATTTATTCTGCTTTTGTGGCCAACTTGATTCACTATCACATAGCAGGAAAAACATTATACTTTTAAAATACGGAAATTTACCTAAAAAAATTGAAAAATCATTGCCCACGTTGTCCCACCTAAAAATAAAATTAACATTGACTCTCCAAAACTTAATTTTTATTAGTTATATTTAACGGTACTAGAGTAAAAACTTAGGGTAAATGCATAAACACCCTTATGATATATTCAAAAATAATAAATTCATCTATTTGATTATAAAGTAATATAAATACCTTATTTTTTTATAATCTTTTAAAACTAATTAATATTCTGAGGATATTATCGATATTTTATTTATTAAAATAATATAAAATATTTAAAAATTAATAAAAAATTATAAAATTTACAAAAAATAACAAAAATATATTTCATTTTACAAATAATATTTTAAATTTAAATAATTTACTAAAAACTACATAATTTTAGTAAATTTAAATAAGAAAAATATATTTTATTTAATAAATAATCTAAGTAAATGAATTTTAATAAATAATTTACTAAAAACTAAATAATTTTATTAAGTGAAATTATTTAGTAAATTATTTAAATTTACAAAAATTATTTAGTATATAAAATATATCTTTATTAATTTTTGTAAATTTTTTAAGAGTTTATATTATTTTGTTATTTTAATAAATAAATCTATCTTCATGTTACTTTAAATTAATAAGATGAGTTTATAATTTTAGACATATGAGAGAGATGATATGTATTTATCTTAAATTTTTACTATAACACCATTAAATATAATTAACAAAAATTAAATTTTAAGATATCGGTGTTAATTTTATATTCAGGTGGGATATATACAAGGTTTTTTCAATTTTTTTGGGGTCCAAAAAAGTTTCATTTGCACTCAACGCCAGCCTCATAATGAAAGCAATCCTTCTGCAGTAATTTTCCGCCCAGTACCCTTGATAATACAACCTGTTATATATAGCAAAACTTCTCCATCATCAAATAATTAAATAAAATATATCGCAGATATAACACTGTTTCCATTATTTTTCTTGAAAATTAGCTACTGCAGTATCATAGAGCTTTGTAAATTGTAGCTGAAATTTTGATGCCTTTGAAATGCTGAAACTGCAAGATCAAGGGCAGGCAGTATACAAAGGAGAGAGGTGTACCATGTTAAAAGGAAATTTTGTAGCTACAAACAAAGGAGGCATCAATATCTCCAGTTACATAGCGAAGAGCTTAAAATTGTCAAACTAAAAGCACGAATGTATTCAATATGATGGCATAGCAGATTACAGGAGTCTATAAGATATGTACATATATCTACAGTAGTAAGGACGAAATCAGCTACAACATAAATCATATAAAAAAAATAAATAAATAAAACAAAACAAGTGGAATGCACACCATGCAGAAGTAAGCTATAAAAAGAAAGAACAAAGAAGATGAAAGAATTGACAGTACACTGCAAATTGATCTAGTTGAAAGCTATAAATATAGGAAAAGGTGCTTATAAGTGGATCTATCAAGGGAAAGCAAGCTATATGAGTAGGTACCAAAAAATCTGCGAAAAAAAAAAAGAGCTAATAAGATTTATGTCTTCTCATGATTTCTTCCCCGTAGCCCCTTCTCTCTGATTCCGAAAGTGACTGAGAAGCTGCTGTGCCTGCATGATATATACAAAAAGAATATAGCATTTCTTTCTCAAGCTCCTCTTAAATTAAGAAATGAAAAACATCTATTTAGGTGCCTGAAGAGCAGGAAGAAACAGACTCAATTTCCCATGACAGTTTTTCTACACCTCAAAAACACTTATCCATTCATTCTTAGCAAACTAGATGAACAAATCAGTAATACCATGGTTATATTCTGGTTAATGATACCAGGACATAAAAGGGGAAGCTCTCTACAGATTAAGAAATAACAGCATATCACAGTTGTGATTAGGGGCCACTGCTGTGATATCACCAAAGAGAAGGAAAGCCAACATAATTCACCTATATGCTTTCTTCTTTCTGGCAAAAAGAATGACCTAAAGCAATGCTATGACCAGAAAATCTATCTGATGCAGGTAGGAGGAGAAACTATATTTTCAAAGATAAAGAAATTCATGACAAGACCATGCCACACCCAAAGTAAAAGGAGAAAGAAAAAGACACATTTCTCTACCTTTTCCTTTGCTCTCGGAGTGCCAGACTGAGACAAGGCAACAAGAGGAGGAACAGCTCCTTCTTGCAAAACCAGGTTACAAAACTTGGGACTATGAATGCACAGCTGCAACAGTACAGAGGCTGAATTTTCCTTCCCTCTCTGAGAACCTGATTCAACTACCTCAACTAGAGATGGTATGCCACCTTCCCGTGCAATTACCAGGCGCCCTTCCTCAATGGTTGAAAGGTTAGCTAGAAGAGCAACAGCCTTGTCAGCCATCCCATTGTTAGGATCCAGCAAGTTAACAAGATGCTTCACAGCCCCAGCTTGAACTATACGAGCCTTGTTTTCATGAAGGATTGAAAGGTTAAACAAAGCAGTCGCAGCATCTTTTTTACCCCTTAGAGTCCCAAAACCTAGAAGATCTACCAAAGGTTTGACAGCACCTGATCGGCCAATCTTTGCCTTGTACTCTTCTAACACTGAAAGGCTGAACAGAGCTGCAGCAGAATTCTCTTTGGCTCCATCATTGCCTGATTTTAGAACATGAATAAGTGGTTCTATTGCACCTGCATCCGCAATCATGGCCTTATTGTCTTCATTAATTGATAGATTTAATAGGGCAGTAACAGCATGCTCTTGAGTTAGCTGTGCTTCTGAGTATAACAGTGAAAGCAATGGTGGGATAGCTCCACAATTGCCTATAATAATGCGATTCTCCATGTTGTGCTTTGCAAGAAGCCGCAATTCTGCTGCAGCCGTAGTTTGCACTTCGTATGATTGGCTATTAAGGTCTTCAATCAATTTCTTGGCATAAGAGGTTGTGGTTAATTCATCAGACCCTGAGTTAGAAAATGGAAGAGAGTGTATTCTTCTAGAGCTATGCTTTCCACTCCCAGCTGCTTCTACTTCTAGTTTAGAGTCATGGTACTGTTTTCCTGATAAACTAGGAGAAAATCCTAATTCCTTATTTGATGGAGTAGCAGCAAGACACTCAGATATAATCTCTCCTGACAGCTCACTCAATTTTTCACGCTTGCAGGATTTCCTTGACAATTCATTTGATGCTGGAGGCACATATTCGATACTTGAAATAGCACTTGAAGCTGATTCACTCCTGCTATGGACATATGACTGTTCAGGAGAAGGGTTGTTAAACTTTTCAGTATCCCTCCTTTGACATCCATTAGATTCTTCTCCAGTTAACTTGGAAGAGACATCAACCTTCAGCTTTTCAAACCCATTTCCAACATCAAGAGATGATATTGATGTGGAGTTACTACTGTGTAAAGAACAACGAAAACTATCTGTGTGGATTAAATCCTGAGCAGACACATGATCCAATGGGGATAAGATTGAGACTAGATTAGCATCCTCAGAATAACTGGAAAGTCTTATATTATTTTGCTCACACCAATTAGCTATCATAGCTTTGACAGTGTAGTTGGGAATCAGATTTGTGTGTGACAATATTTGTCGAGTCTTCGGGCAAACTGTCAGCCCATGATCAAGCCACTTTTGGATGAAAGCCCTCTCATAAGTTTGACCAGAAGCCACAATCACAGGATCCAACATGAGTTCCAAAGATAAAGGACAACGGAAGTAGGAAGGGATTGGAACACCACTTGTTACTTCAAACCGCTCAATTTTAAGCATGCAATCACGAATATGGGAGATGAGATCCACAATTCGATCAATTTGATCTAGACCTCGTTTATTCTGGTTGACTTGGGCATTCATCCTCTCCTTTTCCACAGCAACACTTTCTTTCAATAGTTCCTGGTTTGATCTCAAACTAAGTGATTCAATAATTTCGACAATATGATCAGTGCAAGGAATGGTATCATCTTGTTGATGTCTTAGAGCCTCTTCTATATGTTCTGTTATTCTTTCCTGCTGCAAGGACCGGATTTCCTGCATACAATGCTGTACAGTTTAAGAGCAATTAGTTTCGCTACTCATGGCTCAGAGGCTAACCAGTAACTATTAGAGCGACAACAATTTTAATCAGCAGACATAAAAGCCATTTAAAATAAATGGAAAAACTGCAGAAAAAAAAAAAAATCAGTACAGATAAGAAATCAATTGTCAACAAATATTTCATTAACAAAACAGGCGTGCACAAACAAGATTTTAACATTCTACACACCTGAACAACAGATGTGCTTGAACTGGAAGGAGATGACTGTAATAATCTATACAATATGTGACAGATTTCCAGTGAAGAGCTTCGGATTTTTGTCAACATGGGCTCAGTCTGCAGAATCTGGACACAGAAAACAAACATAAACAATTGAAAGATAAACAAATTAAAAGTATGGAAAAAGAAAAAGAAGTTTGGGACTAATAGTCTTCTGGGACGTTTTGCTGTTGTTGGATTCTAAACTTTCTTTTTTGAACATGAATTATTAAGAGTCAAAAGGAGCTCCACAAAATTTCAGGTATGATGGATGACAATTCTGGAAGTACGATCTAGGAGAAATTTCTTTTACAATTTTTTTTCTCTCTCTTTTTTATAGGGTTAGGAGAAGAAAGTTTCACTAACTACAGGCTAGATATACCAAATAGCATAAACTTATTATTGAAAGGGATGGTGTTTAAAAGCAAACAAATGGACTTTTTTAATAAAAAAAACCAGTAAATCAGATAATCCAATTGAATGCATTCCTTGAACAATTATTATTTATTCTTTTGATATCATTTCACCTTGGTGAAGTGGATCCAACAATGAAAAGAAAACGTCAACAGAAAATACTTACACTGCAAATCTTGCTCATCTTTGGACTCCAGTTTTCCATGAATTCCCGTGCCTCATTAACAGCCATATCCAGCTCTTCACACTCTTTATTTAGGATTTCTTCAGAAGGAATTTTGTAATCCACAACTTCATCAAGCAATGGTTTCAGAAGTTTTAATACACCAGCAACATTCTTGAAATTATTTTGAATAGGTGTAAGTTTCATTGTCTGGCAAGAAATAAGATGAATGAATCGAGAAATACTGTTGTTAAGACATCTTTCAGATGTTGTGTCCATCTGACCTGCTTTTCATGAAGTGTACAATAGAATTAATTACAGCAAATAAAATTCCTAAAGCAAAACATTTACGGACTGTTTTAGGAAGGATAGTCGGATTTCAAAGTGGCCTTGACAAAGATTTAACTTTTATCATAAGAGTTACAGTTGATACATAACTCAAACTTATCAATAGTTCTTTAGCGCAGTAAACACATGTCAGCCATGTATTTTTATCCTTTGCAGTGCAGCACTAAGCATTCAACTACCTACCATTTGGAATACAGGTTGCTGCTAAATTCACTATAAACGCATAAAACAAGACACATAAAGCTTCCATAGAATTAAATGATAAACTGCCAAGTACCAGAAAAGTCAATTTTTTTGTCTGTAACAGGTCCACAGACGATAAAAAAGCAATGGATGATCATGGTGTTTGTGTCAATCTACCACATTAAAAAGATCTGCCAAAGACCACATAATTCAGATAAAAATCATGGATTCTCACATATTCAACAGCCAGACTTTCCTTATGCATAAGACAAACTGACTTTGACCTATTATCCCTGAAAAACAGCCCTATATGAAAACGTAATAGATAGACTTTTCCAGGCCTCATCAAGATAATAAATAAATAAAAAGATATTCCATGCCGTTGTCCATGTTGACTTTCTACCATTATTTGAGGAAACCCATTTGACTGGATTGTCAAAGGAATCCTAAAACTATCTGGATTTCATATTATGCTGCAAGCAAATTGCTTTTCACTGTCGCCTCTATCTTAATAGGATTAGGGAAATAGTTAATATACTATCTTGAAAAGGAAATCAAACTAAATCTAAGAATCTTGATTTTACAAACCTCCACTAACTAGAGTTCAACTTCACCATCTAGCTTAGCTTGATAGAGCTTTTCGTTTTATTTCACGTTTTACTATTACATTTATGGAAACTATATTTCGAGGATGGAAAACCCACGTGAGATCCAACGTTCCATCACTCCTCTTTTCCTCAGTTTTCTCGGGAACCAAACAGAAGCTAAGTTAATTTCACACAACCAAAACCACTTCCACTCAATTTGTTAAACAACAAGACTACAAAACCAAACCACGATAACTAAAAACTAAATGATCAAACTCAAAACAAGCTCGAAACAAACAAACCAAATTGTTAAATGAACCACACGCCAAAACCAGAGAGTTCTAGAGATTAAATCCCCAAAAAAAAAAAAAAAAAAAAAAAAAAGCCACCAAGTATTATNCCAAAAAAAAAAAAAAAAAAAAAAAAAAAAAAAAAAAAAAAAGCCACCAAGTATGATCACCTACCCATGATCCATAGAGAACATCCACAATAGCATATTCAAGGGTGAAAAAAATCAAAACTTTACAACAATATTACGATTCGAGTTAAATATGAAAGCATACCTTGGTTGAAGTGGGTTGAGCTGGTGATGTTAAAGCCAAAACATTGGTGTGTGAATTGAAGAAAAATCTAACCTTTAACAATCATCAGTAGAGTAAAGGCCTGAAGCTTTGATTTCTCACAGCTGCTGCATGAGAGAGAGGGAGAGTGTCTGTTGCAAGAACTCAGAATAAAAAATGGCAAACTAAACAAAAGAAATGGTGTGGGGCCATTGTGGTTGCAGATTTGTTGGGTTTTGTGGGGCAAACTTAATTAAGGATCATAATGAATAGTGTGAGAAGCTGTCATGAGAGAGTTGGGAAATTAATTAAGGTTTAGTTTAATCATATAAATTTAAATTAAGTTTCTGAATGAAAAGTCAAGAAGGCTTTTCTATCAGCTGATGAATGATGCATATAAAATGATATCTAGAGATTCCTGAGTGAAAGTACCATGATCAGTCTTTAATTAGTTTCTGGGGTTTCTGATATAAGAATCCCAAATGACTAATCTACCCTTCACTTTATTTATTATGACTAATATAAAACTTTTCAGGATTCATCTTGAGAGATTTGTGATATGAAAAATCTTTTTATTCACAATAATTTTTCTTTTTAAAAAAAAAAAACAACCAAAAGTGATAAGTATAATAGAGGTATATTCTGAAATCTGAATCTTGATACAGAGTTCGGCATTTCTTCTTGATTTTACATGATTGTTTTGGAGACTTTCATAAACCATATATAATCCACTTTGTGTACACTAATCGAAATATGAACCATCCCTGTTGTCACCCTGTAATCTCTAAATTTATAAATAAATAAAACAAAAATGGTCAGTGCTGTCCAGAGCAGAAAAATGAGAGGAAAGAATCTTTCTGTCTAACATTAAGATTGTTAAAATTATAGTGGATATCTGCTACTGCTACATCTATATCAAGCTTGATTTTATTCATTCTCACACTTTGAATTTGTTGCAAAGTAGAATGGGTAATCAGGAAAGCCTAAGGTTGCTTAATAGAATGGCTGAGGACCTGAGAGGATGAAATCAAACTGTGTTGACAACCAACATTTGTTGAATGACATTACAGCTGTGTTCAGTTCAAGATCCCATTTTCTATATTGCAAAGTAAATTGTTGCTACCTAACCCCATTTACAGTTAAAACGTTTAAAATAAGAATAAAAGGATTGCATGGATAAGGCCCCTTTATAAAACTTGTCATCATCTTATCTTAGATGTCAAGGACAAGGGCATCATCTTTGCCTGTAATAGAAAATTGTTAGATAAAATTTAGGGAAAAAAAATAAAGGAAAGGACCCACAAGCAAAAACAATTTCGTTTTCTAAATATATTTTATAACTTATGTTAACTTGTGCTCCAAAACTACATCATCAAAATATAAGTATTAAATACTATTTTAAAATACATATTCAATAAAAAAATTTTGTGTTCAGAGACCAATTGACCTAAATAACTATATGTTATTTTTAGTTCAATATGTCCCATTATGTGCAATAATCTCACTCCTTTTTTCTTTTAATACACCTTTATCTATAAGGATCTTACTTTTCTTATTTTTATAGATAGGTTTGAGCCTCATATATCTTTTACAGTGGTATTATAAATTGGAACACTAAATCGTTTGATCATTTTGACTCTAACATAATGTATGGTGATTTTACAAGTATACCATAAAAAGTGCAAACATTCTTACCAATTAAGCAATTGTCACAATAAAATCTTGTTTGCAATGGGCCTTAATAGGGATCCCCAAGTCGGACCAAGGTCCAATATTTGCCTAACAATTTTCCTTTTTTTTTTTTCAATAATTCAAGAGCAATTTTGACCATTTTTTAGATGTTAATATATATGTTTAAAACACATTGTAATATTACAGTTATTCAATAACCTTAATTAAAGTATAAGATGATAAAAATCTTGAACAAATCTTAACTATGAATAGGCTAATTAACTAATTCTATTCAAGTTATAATTAACCTTTGACTTGTGCATGAAGAAGAGTTTAGTTCTTTTAAATATAGAAGTATTGGCCAAATATAAGAGAAGAACTTATAATAAATTAAATGTTATGGATGAACATATATAACACTATTCTTATACAACATAACCAAAGATGTCTCCATAGCAACTTCCCAAAATAGCCATGTATTGCACAAAATCAAGATCCTAAATAAATTTCCAGTTTCATAGGAAAACTTATACATGTTTTTATATGCCTAGAAGATGATGACTTGACTTTTGAGCATGCAATTTTGAAGCCCCTTCACATTGATATTAACATACAAAGAATTCTTGTCCTTCAACGCCTTAATTATAACCTACCCCAGTCTTCCCTTCTCTTTAAGAATGATCAATTGCCAGCCACAATTATAATCTTGGTTTTGGGATTTATGAGCCAGCTTTAGTACCTCTAGTAACATCCACCCAGTGAGCCAGCCCATCTCGCATCATGACTCTCCACATCACATTTCATTAAAAGATAACTAGAAAAAGCAACTAAATCATCATTATAATGCCTCAACTTTTTGAGAAAGAGTCTGCATAACTCCAAAATTTGCTTGGCACCACTTGAGTAAATTAAAGGCCAACATAAGAAACCTTACCCACCATGCATGTTAAATATGAAAAGCTAGCTAAACCCAACCGCAAGGAAATTGATCACCTTTTGCAAGTCATCTATTAAGAAAAGTATTAATGAAGAGCTGTGAGCAGTGAAATGAAATGTCAATCTCAATACCCATTCAAGAGAAGTGTAGTCTTTTTTCAGTTGCTCTGACATGTGAGATGGGGTGAGAAAGATACACAAGTTCTGTTGAACAAGATATAGTAATCACTTTTAGTTACCATTTTCAAAAACACATGCTTACAACTCCCCACTTTAATGAATTTTTCTTTACTTTGTCTAAGGCATCAACAGGGTAAAACAGTAGATAATCTATCATATTAATGCAACTATTTTTTTTCTATTGTCTATATTTGCCGTACACGCCATGTTGCCGGTTTCAAAGGGCAGATTTATAAAGGATTCTGGTTCCCCAAACGGGGGAGGTACCTCGAGATAAGTATAAAGACCTTAGAAAGACTTGTTGTCTAATCACTTTGCTAAGAATTCAATCTTTCAATCAAGCTCTTCCGTTTGGGAAGTATTAAACATGTTAGGTGTTACTTGTTTTCTGTGGTTAACAAGCAAGTCTTTCAAGTGAATATCCTAGCAAGGTAAAACAACTAGAGGAAGATGTTGCTTTGGATTAATGAGAATCTAGAAAGCATGGCATGTGCTAGTTTTTACTATCTGGTATCAGAAACCGGAAGGGAGGGTCTTTGATGTTGAAGGTATAGTGGGCTCTCATCTCATGGGTCAGGGGCTTCCACTTGAAGACTCAAAAAGAGAGATACAACTTTAGCACAAAAGACATTGTTAAAGCTTAGTCCAGTGTGCAAGGCTTGATTGAGGAGGTCCCAATTTTCCTTGACAAGTCACTATACGACGACAGCAAAAACATCCAATTTTCCTCAACAAGTCACTATAAGACGAAAGCAAAAAAATCCAACCGGAAACAGTGTTTAGTTTATTTTTTTTCATTTCTGCAATGCCCTTCACCATTGCCAATATCAGTCCGTATCCAAGAGGAAATGATTTCCTTTTTTGTCTGTTTATTAATATCAGTTTTAATCTCCAGATTATTCAATTACATGGCACAGTTTCCACGTATGTATGTCATTAACTTCTTCAATGCGAGAAACATTTAGCACTCAAACACAATATTTAAATTGAAAATATGACAAAACTGAACCTGTGTAAAATGAGGGATTTTAAGCTCAGCAACTTAACCAACATGAAGGTTCTCTAAGGACCCCAGAAAGCATTGTCATCTTTACATTGAATTCGTACATGGACTACGTATTTTCTCCTTACTTGAAAGTATATTTGCGAGTACGGAGCAAGTTACTAAGGTGGTACTCAATAATTATTCCATAATAGCAGACTACTTGCATTTGCACATTTGGATTACAGTCTCATAAAATGCTTGGTATCGGCTTTACGTATTAGACTTCAAAATGAAAATCAAAATTTTACAAACAAATCCCAGATCCATTGTTTTGATTAACCTTATTAGACAGCATAGAGTCTTACTATTTGATTAATGCGCATTCTACAGACGGGACATACACCTTTCTTGGCTTTAATCTCAGTTAAACATGACATGCAACCAGCCATATGACCACAGGGAATAAATGCACCTTGTATTGGAGCTTCCCAACATATGACGCATTCATCTTTTACCTCACTTGTTACAGAAGAGCCATCATCCTTTATATCACTTGATACAAAAGCACCATACTTCACAGCAGGAACATACAAGTCCACCATACTGTTTTCAACTGATGGATAGCCGATTAGCCCTTCACCTGAAACATCCTCAGGGAGTGGTGGAGCTGATGGAACTGAGGAAACTGGAGCAGAAGTTCCACTACTTGTTTGGACATGGGCAGGATTAGTATGGGTCAGGACATCTTGACTTTGCTTACCAGACCCAGAATCAGGCACACCCCACCCATTGTATTCTTCTTTAGCCGGTTCATCCGTCCATCTACTATAGGTTGCAGCTGAATGTGCAACGCTTGGGCCCCACCCATTGCAAGTGTCAGCACTCGTAGAATCCTCCCAACCATTTGTATCAATGGCTTCAGCATTCTGGTGGCTGTTTGCCATAGCCAATTCCGTTGCTCCTGTCACAATTTTGTGTGGACTCATGGGAAATGAAGGTGGAGTGTTCTGAGGCGCTCCAGAGGCAGAGTGCATAACCTGAGACTGGAAATTAACAATAGTGTATTAGGTGGTGATTTCATACAAACAAGGATGGGACAAAATCAATGTCATTTCTTTCCAAAAATATGTCCCATGGAGCACCAAAGTACAAAGCTTTACTTAAACTAATCCTAAACCCAAAAAAAAAAAAAAGGTGCTCCATTTCAAGACAGATATATGTCTTTGTTCAAGAGAAATTAAACTAAATTGACTAGGTCGCAATGTCAATAAGTCAAATGCTAAATCTCAAAGCATACCCTCAACATACAATTATTTTCTCTTTTCTTAAAACCCCAAGCAAGTAGGATGGGTTATCCTATTAGAAAAAAAGCAAAAAGATGTTCTTTGTTTTGAACTTTGAATGGTAACCTAAATGACAAAGACTCAATTCAAAATAATGAACTATAAAATGCAGCATAGGGGAGACAAATAAAGCTTGTGATCTCCATTCATATTTCATAATTTTCAACTCTTTACAATTGCAGAATCCTAACTCCTATAATATTCATTTTGATAGAAGTCCCCATAAGCTAAAAGCCAGGAAAAGCCCAATGTTACATATACATACATAACATCAATACAAATGAAAATAATTCAGTCTGTTAATACCATGACAAATATCCATTTCATATGCATTTCAGTGCCACAACTACTACTTGAATATCTGTTTATCTGAATCAATTTATTCCGATTTAGAATCTTATTTTCAAATATCCTATGAGATGCTACTAAATCTCTACTCCATCAGATATTCCAATGATGAAGAAACCCATAATGCAAGGAGAATACTCATTAATCATGATTATATCCAGTCTGCAAAGAGATCAAAATAATCTTGTCTGATATGCACATCCATCCACCAAGAGCCACCACTTTATTTATGTTATTACAATTGTAAAATTTATAGTGTGAACTGGCAAAAAAATTTCTTGCTTTATGAGTAGCCATTATAGTAATAAATCCCAAAAGACTGATTCAATTGATTTTCATGACGTTTGAATCCAGGCAATCAGAAAACATGATCAAGTAAAATTGTTATCTGTATATCAGTTTGACTCTATACCTGAGAAATTCCTCTGCACGCATTATATAACCACTGAAGCTGTTGTTTGTCACCCTCATTGGCAGATACAAGCTTATACTGAATTTCTAGCGAAAAGACATGAGATCCAGGAAAAGAGTCAGTTAAGTTAGGCAAACAGAAATTTCATATATGGGACAATGACTATTGTCCAGAAAAAGAGGAAAACTGACAGAATATTTTAGGAATCATACATCAGTTGTTCCAGGGCCATGTATATATTCTGTTAGATACTTCTGTGTGTGTGCTCATGTGCATGTGCGCTCTACTTGTTCATATGGTTAAGTGCATTCACAGCTAAGCCACTCTACTCTATCACAACTCAACTCCCATAGCTACCGTATTGACTTAGCGAACTGAATTAGACTTCTGATGGAATTAGCTTTTCACTTGATTGATCAGTTAATACCAACTTACTTGTAGACTGGTCAAATATATTGAGCGTGGGATCAGAATGATGAAATTTAGGTTCTTCAATTTTGGCCTTCCAAAGGGCAATGATTGTACGAGGCTGGGCATCCTGTTCACCAATAGGAACACAGTTTGAAAGATCTACAAATCATGAGTAGATATCACATAAAATATATAAAGAGATGCGAATTTTTAAGTTTAAAGATAAGAACTAAGTTGTATAACCAATTTCTGTAAGGATTTGTTAAACCAAATCACCCAATTGGAAGCCAATATCCATGGCTGCTATATAGGTGAGCAAACCAATTCTAGTTAATTCTCCACAAAAAGTGAAATATTAGTTTACCCAGTTTCTGATACACAAGGAGTATGCTGTGATTACAAAGCACAAGCACAGAGAAAATATCAGTATATTAAACACAGAAATATAATCATCAGCAATCAAAAAGACCCAATAGCCCGTTTTACAGCTGTGTTATTGCAGCGAGCCAAACAGTGCCACAGCAATTGACACAACAACTACAGAAGTTTTGGGTTTTCATTTTCTTTTAAAAAAAACAGTATGTACAGCTTAGGGAAAAAGAAACAGAGCCAAGCAAAGGAGTAGACATCTTAAAGATGATAGACAATAAGCATATGCCTGTACAAACAACAAAACTTAGAATAAGATTAAGAACACAGAGCTCACAGGACCAAACCACTAACTTGTCTTTAGAAATGTGCAAAATAATTCATGTCAGGAAAAGAAAATGAAGAAATTCAAATGATTATTTTTGCTCTAAAATAAAAAAATTGAGATACCTTCAAAGTAGTGTATATGGCAAGCTCAAATCGTTTAGGCTTCAGGGGATTACCAGAACCAAAAGGTATAACAACAACCCAACTGTAAGTAATGAACCTTAATTACAGTCAGTGCCTAGCCAAATATTAACCGCAAAAATCAAAGCCTTTGAAATCTTGTGCTTTAGTACATCATATATATACATATATGTATAAGAAAACTCTAATGAAAGCATAAGAAACTTGTTTGAGATAAAGAAATCAGTATAATACTAACATTTTCCTCGACAACAAATTAGGAGCAAAAGCTTCGAGAAAGCCAGGACCATAAAACTCGCGCAGCCAACTGGAGAAATAGCAAATATGACTCTACAAACAAAAGGCAACAAAATTAATATAAAGCCAGCTTTGGCAATGAAATTTTCACACAAAATTTAGGTGATTTCACATAAATTACAAAATGGACAATTGTTAAGCACACCTCAATTTCACGGACAACAGTTGTATGCCCCTTAATTCTTGCAACATCGAGTGGAGTTTGACAATCATCATTCCTCACAAAAGCATTAGCTGCAAAATTAGCAAAAACACTAAAAACTAGCATACTTCGTAAGTGCAAATGGTATCAGAAAACATTGTTATCTTTATCTTTAATCATTCCATGCAAATAATAACTTATAATTAAATGCTCATTGCAGCAACGGTCAACGGAATTCTAAACCATAGTTAATAGATAAGATATTGCATACCTCCGTGAAAGAGAAGTAACTTAACAGTCGGTTGCAATCCCCGTTTAGCTGCATGATGCAAAGACGTTCCTCCATGACGACCTACCAGAAATGAATTAGCTTTTAGTAACACTAACAAAGAGTGATTTTATTTATTTATTTATTTTGAAAGAAACTGACCAGGCCGGTAAGCATTGATGTTGGCACCCAGTTCAATAAGAGTTTTGGCAACATTTATTAGTCCAGAATCCATGCATGCCACAATTAGTGGGTTCTTTCCGTCTCTGTCAATCCACTGCATTAAACACGGAGCCTCAGATGATAATAAAATGGAAAGATAAAAGTCGAAAGATTGTTTGTGCGTTAGTTAGAACCTCAAGAGTGGCGCCTTGGAGGTGAAGGGCTTTGATGGCGTCCACGTTGCCGGTGCTGACACATTGGTGGAGCAACTCGTCTTTGGATTGTTGTCGTTGTTGTTGTTGAGTCATTGAATTCAGACTTTGCCCCATGAAGTCAAGTTGGTAAGAGTTGTGAAGGGGATTTTGGTCGTAAACTTAGGAGCAACTAAGTCTAAGAGATTGGTTTTTGCGAGTCCGAGGAGATAATAGAGATTTTGTCCCGAGTTTTTGGTTGTCATATGGTGTTACGCACACAAATAAAATAAGGTTACGAAGCCGAGACTCGACATTCTTCATCTCTATTTTTCGTTTCTTTTAATTGATATGTATTGACCTGAAAAGAGAAAAAAAAAAAAAAAAGAAAGAAAGAAAGAAAGAGGACTAAAAAAGCCAAATTTGCCTTCTAA
>JANKKB010001061.1:1788-39010 GCA_026225775.1 Bursera palmeri
AGAAACGAAATGAACCGAAACTCACCCGCTGTCACCGAGAACGATGACCTTGAGCAAAGTTCTTCGACGCATTGACATGGCGCAAAACCGCTGAAAAAAGAATCTTGTAACAAACAGTTTACAGTACAGAGAGAGAGAAAGAGTGAGATTCGTTGTGCTTGTGATGTGGTGGTACGGTAGTATTGAGAAAGGAGAGAAGAATTTTGGTGATGAGTTTTGAGATTCGATTGTATTTTTGAGAGAAAGGGGCGCCAATTTCGATCTGATTTTTTTTTCTTTTTTTTTTTTTACCTGTAAAGGCAGCAGCTCTGATTAGTCACTTTCCGGACACTCCACGACCGTCCCAACCAAAGTGGAGTTGGGCTCCATTTTTATTAGTATCTGTGGCTTTTTTGTTGTCGTTTTCTCCTTGGACCTCATCACATTTGGCAAACAATTTAATCACTCATTAATTTTTTATTTTTTTTAAATCTTGTTAAATGTTCAAGGAAAGAATACCCAAAACTACGAATAAACTTTCTGAAAATATGATATTGTATCGGATGACATATACATTCGACTGTGTATCGGATACGTTCAATAATATTGGTCGGGTTCGACTGTGTATCGGATATGTTGAATAATATTAGTCGAGTATACGATAGATTATAATATATAAACTTTTCAAACTCGGGTCATATTTTAAAGAAAAAAAATTATAGCTTTTACCATCAATTTTGTTCCCTTAATTTTAACGGTCTTAGTCTATATCATCACAAAACCTTCTATGTGAGGGAATTTTATTAACCAAAAGAGATTTAATGAGATCTTTTAAATATAGAAAAATGCAACCCAAAAAAAAAAAAAGCCAATTCTTAAAGAGATTTTTTGCATAGTTAGACACTAACTCTTTTATTGTTTAACCACATCTCCATAATGTTAGACAAAACAAAATGTTGAATTATTAAGTCATATTAGTATTTAAGGAGCAATATGCAAAGTTTTACATTTGCATTAAAGAAATTATGATTCTATTTTGTGCTTATATCAAACTTAATTATGATATCAAGTAAGAAAAATGCTGAGGCAACCGAAAGCATATTATTCTCCTCTTTAAGAGACAAAGTATATTTTCTAATGGCTTCCAATTTTTTCCACGTGTCCAATAGTACTATGTTTTTCCATTTAATCTAGCACGACAATGGCAAAAACACCATTAAGAGTACAGAGACTTCCAAAGGCGTGTGTAAAGTTTTACATATATATTAAAGAAATCCAACAAAAGCTAGCCATCCAGTAATCAACCTAGAGCATTATTAACTTGCTTTACAAAAAATTGAAGACCTTCAGGCCCAAAACCTTATCAAGCCTACAGACTCACCTTGGGCGTATCGAGTCTTTCCTCTGAGTAAAGCTTGTGGTTATAAATTTGAGCATTTTATAACTCCATAATTAACAAGTTGTTCTACGCAGTTGTCAAGATATAAATTTCTTGATAAACACATAAAAGGAGAATCCAACCGAGTTGTTATCTTCCTTTTATGATATAATCCATTTGTCTTTTACATTCACTCCCACTGTTTTCACTCAAGGAGATCAATACAATATGGAGTCTAAACAGAAATCAAAAGCAGAATTTCAATCTATTTCACCAAGTACAGACTTTCAAGAGGTTTGCGCAAATCTTCCAGAGGTAATTAGACAAGAGATTAAGGATAGAATATTCCATGCTCATGACTATCTGAGAAATCTAAATCCACTATGATCTTAGCATGGAAGCTACTGCATGAAATAAAATTCTCTTCATCTTCTCCTTCACATGAAGATTTTCCTGAAGATCATGAAAAATTTGGCTCATTCAAGTTATTCACTCCAAACCCAACCCCACACATCATGGATCATACAATTTCATCAGATCTTTCTTCTTCAATGTTATGAAGAAACAAATTGGGGCCATTTTCTCATTCCTGATGCTATCTCATTTTCCTACTATGTTTTCTGATTATGGATTAACCTTTATCCAGTTGCTCTCATCTTTGATCCAGATCTTATCCATAGAAGCCGAAGATATGGAAAAGAAAAATGGTGTGATAAAATATTTAGCCCTATCTTTGATGATCCTTCAACATTAACTCTGAAAGAAGGTTTTCGGATGACTTTTAAGATCATCATCATTGTCCAGCTTCGTGATATCTGGGACAGAATTCGAGAACCGTATGTACACATCATTAAGCATGCTCATATGTGAGATGACATACATACTATGTGAGAAGATTGTCTTTATGCTAGAAGAGTTCTTGGAAATCTTTATACAAGGCCTCTTGTTTCTAAAACCCTTCGTCATGTTGATATACGATGCACTTCATATCTTTACTACAGAGACTTCCAGAGGTGTATTTCCGAGATAAATTTCAGAATACCAATAGAAATCTGGCCCAGCATCAGAGAATAAGCCTCATGGGATTCCATCCCATCTCAGAGTTTGAAAGAATTTGCCAATTTCAGGAAAGTTTTCTATTCAAGGTTTGATCTAGACCAGCCAAACTTTTCATCTTCCTCAGCTCCTCCACAATAGACAGTTGCACATGCCTCATCACCTGATGTTTTCTTCATTCCACAGTGTCAACCATCTGTTGATTGGAATAATTAAATTTTTTAGGATTCACAAGACCCTTACACTTTAGACAAAATACCAAAAGAAGATTTAACCACACTTTCACATATTTCAATAGATTCCTTCCCGAGTCCCTCTAATCATTATTCTCATCTTGACTTATCTGACATCAACATTGAGAACGAACTATTAAAGTTAGAATTATTAAAAAGAGATTCCTCTCCAGATTTGCAGACGTTAGAATTTAGTCTTTGATATAGATTCCACTCCAACTCCACTACATTGTAGTCCAAGCAATACCAAACCAGTATGATAGTTTTAGCTTTATAGTTTAGCTTTTTATGCTTTTAATGTAAAGTGATTCCCTCACAAGAATCACAGTGTGTTTGTAATGATATCAACCCTTATGTTATGGGCTTCTCTTGTAACATATTCTATAAATAAGAGTTCTCTTCTCTTGATTCAACAGAGGATCAAGCACGAAGAAATTATCAAACATTCTCTTGATTCGACAGAGGATCAAGCACGAAGAAATTATCAAACATGAGGATCCATAAATATTACCTTTGATGTTTTGGGCTTTCTAGTAAAATATACCATTACCTGGAGGCACTAGTTCTTAGGTGTATACCGTACAACTAGTAGGCTCTACAGAACACAATTACCAAGATTTACAAAACAAATTTAGGAGTCTCGGACTTGTTCGAAGCACATTTATGAGGATTCAATGCCTACAGAGAGCCACCAAATAAGGCATCATTTTGTATACAATTTTTATATTTTCAATATTATTCTAATTATAATTACCTGAACTTGAATTAAACAGAACCAACTTACAATACAAATTCATCTTACCTTCCAGTGAAAATGAAATCCGAATTAAATTTCAATCAGTTTCTGGACTGCATTGACTTACTTTACAATGATAAAGTTATGCAAACCGTATTTTCTGGCATTATTTGCAGGAAGCATAAAAGCCTCAAAAAGAATAACCAAGAAGAAACATCTACTGATATGTTACCAATGAAATCTACTGTCTTCATTGATGCTAAATAAACACATGATATAGAAGTCGTGTTTGATTATCAGAAACTTAACTGACAACTTTTGCAAACAGTCAAAAGCTTCTCACCGCCAGAAATATCGCATCAAATGGCATCTATCTACCAACCATACTTCTTTAAAAGGTCTCTAGTTCTCTTCCTCATGCGTGTAAAAACTATAACTACACAAGCAAGGATCCATGGTGGGAAGTTCTGAGTTGAAATGTTTAACTTCTTCAACCATTTAGGATTCTCCTTCCATACAATTGATATCAAAATGGTTATAACTGCTACCCCAAATAAGATCTTGGTCACAGGTTTTATCAAGGAATCCTGCAATTATAAATATCAACACATAAATAATCATGCCAGAAAAATAGCACTTATTTAGAAACATCATTTGTTTGCATTTAAAGTCTTAGCTATCAGGCACAGAAAAATGCTGAAAAAGGCTAATGCAGTACATATTAAAGGCATGTTTCCCATGAACAAAATTAATTTCTATGTTGATCTCTAATCTTCTGTCTGCACGCCAATGTTTGACAAGGCATTGATAATTTAAAAAAAAATATATATATATATATATACAAAGAAATGTTAGCGCAAATCGCAATCCCTTACTGAAAATTTGCCTCTCAAACAATATTAAGAATGAAAGTTAGTGGATTGTGAATCACAAATGGAAGATCAAAAGTGCATTAAGTCCAAAACATGTATTGATCAGGCTTCTCCTGGAATGGGAAATAAGTCATAATCACAACGCAAGCCTAGTGGGCAGAACATAACAGGATCCAGGTACAAATAGATTAATTTTAAGCCATATATGCCATAGTGTTTAATGGATATACCCAAGTATGAGGATAGCAATCACATTCAACATTAAAAGTAAAAGAAAAAAAAGAAGATATTGAGATGAGATGGGCAAATTGCACATAATCTGACCACAAGGATCAATGCAGTCAACAACTCGCATAACTTAGTATACTTTTACCTTTTCATTTCCATTTTACTTAGAAAAATATGGAATTGAAAAATACGGAATGGCATCCTTCTGATACCAACTGAAAACAGTTTGCATTCAAATTGATCCTAACATGATCTTCTCAGCTAAAACACACGGTAGCATAGATTTGAGTCTTGAAAGAGGTCCTTCTTTTGGTTTAGGAAGCAATTGTTTTGTTTGCAATAACATTTTTTTTTTTAGTACACGTCTAATCAATTATTACTCTACAATTTTCTTTTATGCTTCTTCTCAGTTTCCTACCAAAAGGAAGTATTCAAAGAGGATACTTCATGCAGAATGCGAAAAATGGAATCAATATCATCCATCTTAGATTAGATCAAACAATTTTTGATTGCCTTCATTTTCTTATAAATTATCAATACCTTACTTCAAAAGAACAATGAACAATCATTTAACACCTCTTATAACGCCCAATATCATTCTTATTTTCTTAGAGATAAATTTCCAAACCAAATGCCAGAAAATTCAATAACTATAATAATAATAAAATTAAAATGCTAGAAAATTAGAATTGGGAAATAAAGATTTTATTTTTTCTTATTCCGGGTACAACATTTTCCCAGCAACCAAACAGCATCAAGTGCATACAGCAAAAGACTTCAAAAATCTCAATTCAACCTACTCTAATACTTCAAAATTGGAGCTCTTACAGCTGGGGATGTTACTCAACAATTGAATCTCAATTACTGGGAAACCAAAACAACAACAAAATAAATAAATAAATAACTGACCTTTGGTTCTCCGTCCATGTAGACAACAGATCCGTCTTTGTAAACAAGCATAGACCGTCCATTTCTCGGATTAAACCGGATCGGAACACTGCGACCCGACTCACGACTGAAAGCGTAGACCGACTTGAACCCGTATTTGTCAAGGATTTCCCGCACTTCCAGCTGGTCCTGCTCCCACCCGCCCAAGGGCGACTTGAAGACATCGATCGGACCCTTCCCCCTCCGGTACAAGTGGATCTCCACTTCCGGCACTTTCGTCTTAACGGTTTTCTGTTTCTGGGTCGGGTTTGAAGACCCGTTTGTTTTGGGGCTGGTTGTTTCTTCCTCGATTTCTTCGATTGTTAGTTTTTGTTTCTCTATCTCCTCCATACTGTTGACGCCTGCCGGCTTGTTTTCGAAGCCAATTTGATTTATATATAAGTTTCTGACTTTGACTTTTTTTTACTTATAAAATGGGTGGGTCGGAGTCGGGTCTTTTTACCCAACCGGTTTGGTAGGCCAGGCCGAATAACACTGGGAAATTCTAAGTACACCCCTCTATTTTCTGAAAAGGCCTGCCTCCTTATCTTTTGAATAGTGGTGTTGATTGTTCGTTATCCAATATTAATTGGTTTAAATTTTTTTTAATCAAGTCCAATTCAATATTTGGAAAAACCCAAACCAAATTTATATATGTTTTTAACTAAAATAATTAAATTAGAGTAGGTTCCTTTGTGATTATACATTTTTTAATTGGATCAATTATTAACTGAGTTTAGTCATATAATCCATAAACCGATCCAATTAGTTCAATTTTTTTTTTTAATTCAAACCAATCAGTCAATTGATTAACTGCAACTCATATTGGATTGGTCAATTTTAGTAGACTGTATTAAAGTTTGAACACTTATATTGTTTGAACACTTATATTTTTTAAGGTAAAGGCAAATATATAAATGAAATACCTTTTAAATTTCTTAAAATCATAATATAACATTTTTATCATTGATTAATATAAATAAATTTGTGATGATCCGTGTTTTGAAATAATCTTCACAAGACTTACATAAATAAATGAAAAAAAAGATTTATTCAAAAATATTTTCATCTATTGAGAGTATGGGATACAAGTTCCGTGAAATTAGTCGAAGTACGGATAAGCTGGCTCAAATACTGATGTTTAAAAAAAAAAAATTAAAGATATTTTACAAAATTTTGTGGACATATTTAATTGATATTCTTTAATGGGTTACATCCTTAGCCCTTGTATATATAGAAAGCATATGCTTGCCAACCCTTCTTAAAAGTGACTCCCATTCTTCATGTTGGTGCTTGATCTACTTTTTTTTTTCTTAAATAACAAATATATATATCTTTTAGAGTCATAAGTTTATTTCTATTTTTATTTAGTCATATTTCTNAGAAAGCATATGCTTGCCAACCCTTCTTAAAAGTGACTCCCATTCTTCATGTTGGTGCTTGATCTACTTTTTTTTTTTCTTAAATAACAAATATATATATCTTTTAGAGTCATAAGTTTATTTCTATTTTTATTTAGTCATATTTCTTTTTTATACAACAATTCTCATTTTCTTTCACATTTCTGAGCGAGGATTTTTGTGTAAATCCATTAATTATAATAAAGGTAATATAGGAAATTAATATTCAAAATTTGAATTTTTGTATACGGCATATTGGATGAAGGCTCCATTTAAGGTCCACAACTCATACATTTATTAGTTGCAAGTTTAATAAACCAATGAATATAACAAGTTATTTTATTAATACATGTTTTGGGTGGATAATTCGACAACTAATATTTAATTACAGTAGCATATTTGGTTGATACGGTTTAATGTATAAGATTTTTTTTTTTTTTTTTAATATAGGTGTCTGGGCTTACAAACATTTTTCCGGCTAAATCCTGGGCAAAGCCCTTAAAGAAATAGCCCTAAGGTGATTAACACGAAGAGGATTCGAGCTTTAGACCTAAGAGGGAGCGCATCTTTAAGTCCAAAGCCTCCACTACTATGCTATACCCTTGAGAGTTCTAAGATGCTTAAGCATTATTTATATACCCAAATGATTGTGCTTTTTCAAGTCTTCACCTTAAAAGTGACATTAGCTTGAGAAATAATGGCGGTTCTATAAATTGCTTCTAAGTTGTAACAAATTAACAATTACTTTTCTCTTCTTTTCATTCGTTGTTTGAGGAGGAGAATATGAAGACTCTAAAGACCTTTTTTAGACTCTAAGCCAGTATAAGGTGTATACTAAAAAAATTATGTAATATGTTTTACAATAGTAACAAGATTTTTTTATATTACGGTGGTACGAAAAAATGCTAATTTTTTAAGCAGTTAATATTGAAACACTCATGACATCACTTGTTATGTTAATGTTTAATGCAAATAAGAAATAATTGTGAAAAATTATCAAATTAAATGGACCGTTTACAAATTAAACCAAGGGTTAAAAAATTTAGATATTCTAACAACTCAAGAGACCAACATTTTTTTTTTGGTGTTGTCTGACGCTAATGTCCAACAGACCATACCAAATAATAATAATAATAATAAAACGGGATATTTACTCTGACCTCCCAGTTAAATTTTGAAAAAACACTTAATTCCAGATTTTTGTTAAACTAATATTTACCCTTAAAAAATTATTGCTGTTTTTATAAAAATTAACACTTACCCCCTAAAAATCTAAGAGGTAAGTGTTAGTTTTTTTAGGATAAATGTTGGTTTA
Source organism: Bursera palmeri (assembly GCA_026225775.1). NCBI lineage: Eukaryota > Viridiplantae > Streptophyta > Magnoliopsida > Sapindales > Burseraceae > Bursera > Bursera palmeri. Next base: position 9,913 of record JANKKB010001061.1, read on the forward strand.
ACAAAAGTCTGAAGTTAAATGTTTTCTCAAAATTTAACTGGAGGGTCAATGTAATGTTCCCATAATAAAACTAAAACGTACAACATACACATTTATTTATATATTATAATAAAATAAACTTACTTAAACAAATCGATGGACATAAATGGTCAGTCCATTAATACAAATGTTTAGTGCATGTATTCACAGATATTCACAGTTTGTTGCCATATTTGGTTGATATGTCTTCGTTTGTAAGATCCTTAAGCATTATATATATAATAGTGTGTGTGTGTATGTGAAACATTGTGTTTGTACTTTGTCAAGTGTTCACCTCAAAAGTGGCAATTAGCTATAGAAGCAACATGGAGATTCTCAAAACTTGTTTGCTTGTACCACTCACTTTTCTCTTATGTTCATTCGTTGTTAGAGGTCAATATGAAGATCCTCAAGAGTTTCCGAGGGGATTTTTTCCCAGTAAATTTTCTTCAAGATCACTTCTTCAAGAGGCTCGTGTGACATCCCATTTTGAGCCGAAACACGAAGTACCTGAAGGTCCAAGCCCAATTGGAAACAAGCAGCCTCCTTCTCTACGTCTTGGTCCTCGACTTAGTTTTCAACCGAAACACGAAGTACCTGAAGGTCCAAGCCCAATTGGAAACAAGAAGCCTCCTTCTCCAAGTCTTGGTTCTCCATCTAGTTCTGAACCCAAGCATGACGTACCTGGAGGTGGCTCCTGGAAGTGGTTCTCGATTTAGTTTTTAACCCAATTACGAAATACCTAAATGGTGGAAACCCAAGTCCAAACTATGTGTAAACGTTTCAAAAAATTGAGGAATAAAAGAGATGAGCAATAAAAGGATTACGGGAATAAGAGTTTGTTTTTATTTTTACATCTAGTCCTTTCTTTTTGGTTTACTTGGCGAGAACTTTATGATATTTATTTATTTGTCGAATGAAGTTGTGATTAGATGACCAAAGTTCATAGCTGAAGTGAAGAAAATCAATTTAATTAGATAAGAAAAATCAAAGGGACGACTTCGCATTCTTATTTAAAGATTCCAGTATAAAAGGTTTAAGATATATATATATATATATATATATATATCCAAATCCACCATTTCGTTGCAGTTGATTCCTCTTGTGTACTCATCTCTACGAGCCAAACTTTCCCTGAACCCATGAGCCCTATTCCGCATTTGAAACCCCGACACAGAAATTTTGATTGGACAAGGCGATGAAACAATTCTAAGTCATCGGACAGAAAATGCAAATGGCTGCCAGCATCATCCAAGTATCCACTGCAGAAGCATAATACTATTTATTAAAGGCTTAAATATTCAAGTTAAACCTACACTTAGAAGTTTAAACTTTTAGTAAAATGATAAATTTAATATGGTATCAGAGTAATAGTATCCAAAGACCCATGTTTAAATCATATCAGTATCATTTAATTAAAAAATAAAAAAATTATTATTTAACCCATTTGTAAGATCTGGCTTTGTCAGATCCATGTTGTAAGTATATGTAAAGGTTCTTACGGGACCTATTAGAGACTTAAATATTCAAGTTAAACCAATACCTATAAACTTAAGCTTTTAAGAAGGTGACAAACTTAACACTATCCACCGTTACACTACAGCGTCATTGTTGCACAACAACAGTGAGTTGGCAGTGCGCGTCTTCTCAGGTTCAGTCACCGGCGGTCGTCTCATCACTGGCTACCTTCTCAAGTCATCACCCACAATCTTGAATCGCAAGTTGAAGAGTTCTCTCACAAAACTACCGCATTCCCCATGAAAACAACTCCTCATCACCGCCACTGTCATCACCAATAAAAATCGTCTTTGATTGGTTTACAATTCCCTTCAATTTTCACCACAAACCATCGCGCTCCACCTCTATGGCTTTTTGAGTTTCTTTAAAACTAGTTTGATATTACCAGATGCTTTTATGTGCTTGTGATGGAGAGAAATTCTGTACAAAAAGCTCTTGGAGCATATCCAGTACTAGAGAGTTGTTAAAATTGAATAAAAATAAAATAAAATAAAATAAAATAGAAAGAGAGAAAAACTTCTCTAATTTGGGAATAATTGATATAGATATGACTTGAGTTATTTGCTACTATGTGTGCATACATATATATATCTCTATGCACTGATATTGAGTACTAGGACAATTTACAAAACCTTATCGGGCTCCTTATAGCTTATAAATTTTCTCAAAAATACATAAACTACAAGAAATAACAAGCTCCAGAAAACTTTTAGCTCCTACTCGTAGGCCAACTCTTTCCAGGAAACAAGTATGCAATCAAAGCTGATCAGAGGCTTCAATGAGACTCATTTGAGAAGATGTTAATGTGTGGTTGAGGGTAGTGATCAAAACTTGTATGCATGTGCTAGTAGTGATTGTGCAGACTTTAAAGCAATTGCATTTATCAGTTTCCATTCTCTTTTACATTTCCTTGCTTGCTGTAACAAAATGAGGAATCTAACCAGCCTTCAGTCTTGGCTTTTTCAACATAGCTGATAAATTGTTTCTCAGCGTCAGGCACGTCCAAGGCCAAGTCATCAAGAGATTCTGCAACTCTGCCAAAACCCTTCATCATCTGATTCATGGTTATGAGTCCTGAGCCAAAACACTCTTTGAGCAAGCCCCAGAGTCTATCATTCTTCTTCTCAAAAACAGCCACCAGTGCTTTCTTAACAATCTCATGGTGAAAAAATGGCATCCCTAATTCCTTTATGCAGCGGAAAGCCTCCCTAATATCTCCTCCGGACTCATACTCCTCCAGCAGCTTACCAATTTTGTCTTTGACATCCTCAACTGCCCAACCAGGCCTGCTGCTCCCTCCACCACCCCAGCACCTTAGGATCCGCTCCCCCGAAAGTCTAGCCTTTAACAATGACTTTGCCATTTGAAGCACTTTGCTCCCAAGCGATTCTGGCCCCAAAAACTGCATTCTAATCTCTTCCAAGTGTTTTGGTGTCAAGGCTTCATCCACCACTGCTCTGGCCAGAAACATAGCAAGGTCTTCAACAACAACTGGATTGTCTAGGGCAGTGTCATCTGCAGATTCCAGCAACATTACAAATCCGTTAGCCACATCATCGGCATGCAAAGACAAAGATGTCAACAAAACAGAAGCCATTTCCTTCTCCCTATTCTTTCTGTCCATTGCCAGGTTTATCAATCTCTTAACAAATATAGCATTCAGTTCATCTGAAAAAGTACTGTTCTCGGATTCTAGACAACTGATTACTTCCAAAATGTCACCAGACAAGAAATACTCTTGAATAATTGATTGAGCCTTCGTCTTAAAGATTTTAGTAGCACTATCTGCCAATGATTTCTTCTGTGGCAGCAAAGAGAGTGACTTCAAAGAGGAAGCACTCAACCAGCCCTCAGAGGCTGCTTTGGAGATCAAAGACAGCAATTTTCCTCTTGCATTTGGTATGTCAAGTGATAAATCATCAACAGTTTCAATAATCCTGTTAAATCCTTTTGTTATTTGGCTAGAATTGATTAAACCTTCTTCAGCAGCTTCCTTCAGCAAATCTAGTAATCTCCCTTCTGCTTGGAGTCTTTCCATTGCCATTGTAAGAGCTCGTTTAATTATTTCATGATGAAAAAAAGGAACGTTCAAGTCTTTAATGCATCTGGAAGCCTCTTTCTTGTCACCACTCACTACATACTCTACCAGTAAATTGTTTATTCTGTTCTTAACTTCCTCAACCGTCTTGTTCTTGCTACCTCCCCATCTCCGCTCAATAATTTCAGCATGAAGGGGAGCTGCCAAGTAACCCTTCTCAGCTCGCTTCAGCACCTCAACTCCTTTCGACTCCTCCGGCAACACAGCCGCTTGTTTTTTTAGAAATGCAGGAGGAAGTATGTCGTCAACCACAGCTCTAGCTATGAAGATGGCTAGTACATCAACAGTGTCTGGTATGTCAACAATCAAGTCATCTGCGCACTCCACCAATTTGGTGAATCCTTTATAAACTTGTGGTGGATCAATGACATCGGCATAAAGTGCTGATAATAGAACAGCGGCCATTTCTTTCTCTTTGTCATGCCTATCCATAGCCATAGAGACAAGTTTCTTTACAAAATAATAGTTGTAGCTTGGCATTCCAAGTTCTCCCAGTTCATTTGCAGTTGAAACAACATCATCAGTGGTGAAATATTCCTGTACAATCATTGTTGCCTTCTTCTTGTACTCTTCAAAATCCACTCCTGTTCTCCTTGCATTTAGGCGCTCAAATTCCTGCACCCAGTAGGGCATGTTTTGCTTAGATTTCGGATATAATTATTTGTTTTCATAAACAGTTGCCAAAAACAATCCTAAAAACTAATATAAAATTCAAAAATGACCTATAAAAATAAAATAAAATAAAATAATCCTAGTATCCTGATGAAAAAGGATAAAATTGAGTTTGCGTATGTTGATCGAAGAGTATCATCAAATTCCGCAAGCATGATTTTGCAGAAGAAATGCAGGAATACTTGAACAATGAAAGATGTAGCCTTAATTGACTACCTCACTGCTATCATAGTTTGGATCATTGGGGTCAAGACAACGATTGTCATCTGTATCAAACAATCCTCCCCAGGTACCCTTTCCTCCTGAACCACCTGCATAAGTAAATCATTTCAATCAAGAATGAGTTAGAAAAGAAAACCAATGATTGAATTTCACATAGATAATATTATTTTTTTTATTAATCAAGATAGGAAAAATATGTGCTTATTATCAAGATAGGAAAAATAAGCTGAATAATATGAATGCATGAAAAGAAAAGTGTCATGCATTGTTGGATTCAAGATCTCTAAATTAAGCTGAATTTTTCACATCTATCTATGCTTATGAACAAAATGTTACGACTTAGAAAATTGTATCAAATCTACCTTTCTTGGGGCGGCCGTCTTTGGGAGAATGTGAACGGCGACCATACTTGAGAGGACTACCCTTGCCAGGACTCCCTTTGCCAGGACTACCTTTTCTAGGGCTGCCATTATTATTACTTGATGAGCCATGTTTGGCATGTCCCTTTGGTGAATTTGGAGACTTTGGAGACCTTGGTGACCTTGGAGACTTGGGGGACGTAGAGATCTTCAGTGGAGTAACAGATAACGGGTCTGCACTCTCTGAAGCATTTCGGATAAGCTCCAGATGCTCTTTCGATGCAAAACCATCGTTGTACTCCATCAAGCTCAACTTCTACGTACCTTCACTAATCACTCGCTACTTCTAAGAAAAACATAAATTAATAAATAAATAAATAAAAACCAAACAAGATATGAAAATCAAAGCATAACAAGCAATATGAAACATACATGCAGAAGCACTATCTCCTCCACAGTTTGAGTTCTGTAAAAAAATCCTACACGTAGATAAACAACAAGATAGAAATCCTTGGCTTGCTAATTCATTCAAAATATGTTAACAAAGAAAAGAAACGGAGAGAAGAGAACAACCCATGTCAAAACAACCAATTTAATTAGTTGAAGTTACGTAAAGTCTCGCCGGAGCGACGCGTCACACCGGCGATTATGTAAAGTGTGCTACACGTACAGGGAGAAGGAAGAAGAAAAGGCAACGTTTTGGTGTGGAGAAGGATTACTGTAATGAGGGTTTGTTTTTGTTGAAGAGTTAAAAGATACTGTGGCAGAATAGTCGTTTAATCAGTTACAAATGAACGCAAATCTAAAGGAAAGTATAAATGCAAGGCTGAGAGAGTCCTGTATTTTGCCTTTTGAAACGGGGAAATTCCCGGCAAATTCGAGGGTCAAGTAACCAAATTTCTTTATTTGCAATTGCGTTGCATTATCTTTGTATTCCTGCATGCCGTGTTAACGTACCAATTAGACATCTCAAATGCCTCTAGTATAATTTGTCCATTTAATGAAATTTATTTTTTATTTAGCTATAATACAAATAGGGAAATTTACAAAAATAATCAAATTCAATGGAGTGAATTTAAAAAAAATAAAAAAAATTAAAAATTTTGATTTATCTAATTAAACTGTTAGCCCATTAGCATATAACTATTAGCATATTGATAATATCAACTCGTAATCAGCCAATCTGACAATGTCAACAGGCAATATCTACTAGTAATAGGCTAACGATTTGTTAGATAAATCAAAATTTTTAATTTTTTTAATTATTCTACGTAATTATCCATATAAATATAATACTATATCATATATCTATTGTGTTGTTATAGAATTGTGTACTATATTTTAAAGCATATATATTTTCTATTATGTAATTATACAAGGGAGAGCAAGATTAATTTCAATTTGTGTGTTTTAAATTTATTTTATATCTCTAATATCAATTGCATGCCACAACAATTAGATTTAGAATTTCATGCTTGAAGACATAAATTAACATAAATATAACTATGGTACAAAAATTTGTTTAGGTTTATAATATAAATACATACAACTGAAGAGGGTTGTTAAGAATTATTTATTTAAACATTCTATCAATTCCTAGACTATCTTTCTAGTGTGCAACTAAATCCTTTCATACGATAAGGATTCAAATGCTAAAAAAATTCATTTATAAGTATTAATAAAAAGTAGTTTTGCAATTCATGAGAGCTTCGTATTAGTAAAACAATAGAGTCTCATTCCTCGTATTCTCATATTATCAATCGATTTATATTTCTTAGTTCTTATTATTGTATGAGAGTTTAAAAACTAGTACGTTGTATGAGATATATATATTTGAACTTTTTAATCCTAAAATTTAATTTTTGAATGATGAAGGATATAATATGTATATAATGAAAACACTCTTGTTAGATAGGTTAAGTACTCGTCACCTCATTGTTGAAAAGTAACATAAACACTCTAATTTTGACAACTATTAAAAATAGTCATAAAAGCATTATAGATATTTAAATAAATAAAACAATAAAAAAATTAAATTAAAGGATTGTGAAATATTCATAATATTTTTATTACATTTATGCGTTTCACTTTGATGGTTTTCGTTCTCATTCGGCATTGGATAAATATGAAGGATCTAATGGTCAGCTCACTACATTAATTGGTTAGTTTTATCCAAATCATTAAACCTAATTACGACCCTAAATTAGAACCTAGAGAGATTTTAAAAATAATCTTATTATTAAATATAATTTTGAAATACTTTATTTTAAAAAAATATTGTACCTTGGTCTTCTACTTGAAGTCGAGCTGTTGAATCATCGTATTGTGCTTTAGATTATGAAGTCGAAGGTTATAACATGAATTTTTTAAATGAAGATTATTTTTTGAAAATATATTAAAAATAAATTTATTATGATAAATTTATGTAAAAATGAAAATATTAAAATATATGTGTCACGGCGAAAGACAACAAGTTTTCTAATAGTGTTTGAGAGAGTGGCCAGAAAGTGACATGAACAGACAAAAGTACCCCTCTCCATTTAAACTTCTTGGTCTAGCGCAGCACGATACGGTGAAGCGAAGCAAGCAAGCAGGCAATCGACCATGTCTGAAGACAAACAGCAAGTTATCTCCACTCTACGATCGCAACTAGAGCATCTCCAGAACAGGGTTAAAGTATGCTCTTTTCACTTCATTTCATTCTTTCTGATCTCTAAACGGCAAGGCCCGTTTGGTCCTTCCACGTTTCATTCAAACTGTTTCAGGAAGTGGGGACCAAAATTTTAGTTTTTTTTTGTTCAAATTGTTTGAAAGTTTTAACTCTTGGTGGGTTTTTTTATTTATTCATTTGCAACCCTGTACCAGGAATTAGAGGCTGATAATGCGAAGTTATTATCACGAGTCTCCGACTGTCGTTGTCCTGAGAAGGTTTGTTATCATTTTGAAGTTCTTACCCTTTTGATTTTCTGTTGTTTTTGAGGCCATTTTCAATAAATTTATTTAAATAGAAAGAAAAGAAAATATTGCTGATGCTCTTGCGGATGATATTAGAGGTCAAAGTTATTAGGTGAGGTGGACCACAAAAGTCTTGTGAGATTAGCTTTCACTTTTCGGTGAAGTGGTCTGGTTTCTTAACAGGTGGCAGACATGTGAGGTTAGCTTAAGCTTTTAGGTGAGGTGAGTGAGATTTCCACTTGATGATGTTATGCCATAAGAATTGTTCTTACAATCTAGTTGGCATTGTTCTTACAATCTAGTTATGTGGTGCCACACAGTTGCACAACACGTACAAGTGTGCATAATAAGGTTTGCATTGATATATTTCGTGTATATATGAACATTATAGAGTTGTGGTGGGCAGTGTTGCTCATTTTAAGGTGAATCACGCTGTCATATGATGATGCATATGCCTAGAATACATTCGTGTACACCACCTGTGTAGAATGCAACAATGCCTAATATATAATATGTATTTTATATGTAATATCCATATTTCTTTGTTCAACAATGCCAATGTGATTTACTGGAAATTGATATACAATAATCATGATAATGATCATGATGCAGACAGGGGAGAAGCTTGATGGTTCTGTTCTAGATAGCGCAAATTCAGTTGTGACAAATGGGGAAACAGAAACTGGAGGATTCAAGACTAAGAAAAAGAAAGTAAGAGAAAAAATGCCAGGTGTTTTTCTGGTCTTTATCTTTGTCTTAGTTTTTGCAAAGTAGTATATGAATTTATCAATGTCAAGTGAAATTTATTATTTTCTTTTATTGTTGAGAAATGCCTTTTTGTGCTAGCTCCTTTGGCAAGAAGCTGGGATGGTGTTCAATTCAAACTTTCTAAAAGACAAAAAAGCCAACAATTATGTTAAAAGAAAACAAAACTTGAGGAGTATGTGTTTAAATCATGTTAACATATGTCTGATGATTACACCCACTTCTTTTTAAGTTAACAATAATGACTGGGAGTCAAGAGACTACCTCAAGCTTGAGTGTCAAAAAGGATTGGAAGAAGTGCGGGGTTTCCTCTCTTCATGTTATAAGAATGTGCAATTATAATATTTTTTATTTATTTAAAATTAAGTTTAATGTGGCTTTAGACGAGCCAGTTTAGCCAACAAAACTTGAATTCTTGGACCCGCCCCTTAACATTGAGTTCATGGCTTGAAACTGGACAAACTATGATCTATTATTTCTTGAAACTTTCTGGTATATGTATTTTAAATTTGTTGCTTGCCCCTCATACAAAAAATATGAGTGGGAAAGAAATCAATGACTAACCATCCATTTGACAAATTTTATAGAATTAAGAGAAAGAAATTATGACCTTTAGAATACTTCCCATAGTCGTACTCCTCCTTATAGCTCCTTATCTTATGGTCTTGTCAAGGCTAATCCCCATCTTTTTAGCTCTTGCTGTTCTGCAAGGACTATTGAGTGAAACTTCAATTTGATTTTGTTTTTCAAATGTTAACTGTTCAGTCTTTCTTTTAGTTTTCTCAAGCTTGCACTTTTAAATATGGACTGAATCTAACCAGCACCTGTTTTCTTACAGGGATTATAAACCATCGCTCCAAGAGATATGTTGCTCTGAAAGTCTTGTATTTTGGTCAGAGGTAAATAATTAGCTTCAATGTTTAAACTTCATATTTTTCTAACGGTCACCTTACGTTTCCTCTTAAAAAGAAAGTATAAATAGAACATAGCTGCTGAGCTTTCATATTGGAAGGACATGATTGTCTGTGCTACCGCTATGTCTATGCAACTCAGCCATGCCTTAATTCCCGGTGGAACTGATCAACCACAGTAGCTTTAAGTCCTGATGTTGACAGACTGATAAAATATGTTGATAGTAAATGAAAACATTAAGAATATACTAAGCTAGGTTCCCCTTGCAGGTTAGTGCATGCATTCCCTTCAGAAATCCATGTGAATATTGGCTTAAGTATCTTTATTCACAACATGTAGAAATTGTTTTGTCATTCTTTCACTTTCAGCATGTATAACTGATGATTATGTGAGATTTTTTTACTTTATACAAGATCCCATGTACTTAGAATCATCTAGTGTCTTAACCCTACCAGCTAGTGAAGGCTTTGGTTTTTCTTGAGCAGCATTTCCCATTCTTCTTTAGACGTCTGGTCTCTGATGCTGGTGTTTTATCCTCTCTTACTTTTATCATTACATAGATTAGCCCCAAAACTTTCAATAATGAAGATCTTTTCCATATATGTATTGTCTCTCAGGTTCTTTGGTTTTGCTTCAGAGGCTCAAATGGAACCAACTGTTGAGGTCTGGCATTTCATTTATTTTCTTCTTTCAAATTAATTGGACAAAAGAAAAATAAGACTTAATAGTGCACTCATGATTTAACTAAGTGCACTCATGATTTAACTAAGTGCGCCAAATTAGTTATATATGTCCAGTTCACAGAATTTTAATTTTGATCCTAATCACTATTTTCATAAGCTCTAATTTTTTAAGTGTCACCATAAGGTCTACTTAGAGAAGCCATACCAAACCACTAAAAGAATGTTGGACTTCTCAAGTCTTACACAGAATTTGAATTTTGATCCTAATCACTATTTTCATAAGCTTTAATTTTTTAAGTGTCACCATAAGGTCAACTTAGAGAAGCCATACCAAACCTCTCTAAAAGAATGTTGGACTTCTCAAGTCTTATACCAAAATCTCCATCCTGAGTCGTGTTTTCCTGAATGGCATTTTCTTTTCACTTGTCGCATTATTTGGAATGGGAAATTGATAAAATTTGGGAAGTGTAGTATTCCTACTAAAATTATAAATCTCAAGAAATCAGCTTACAAAATATTTAGTTATTCCCGTTGACACTATAACAACAAAATCTAGCTACTGTTGAAAATAGGATATATTGGCTTATAATTTAGTAATGTTGATGTGCAGCTATTCATTTACTTGGCTTGTTGTTTCCTTATATTGTCCTCTCTCTCTCCCCCTCGAGTTATCACTATGAAAAAGTTTGGAATGTATCTTAGTAAGTCATGTATGTGGTGAATGACAATCTTTTGTCCTCGTAAGTTGTAGTTTCAACGACAATCTCATAAGAAGTAGCTATTTTTTTAAAGGCTTCAGTTCGTATGATATCTAGGAAATTTCTTAAAGCATTTGACGTGTCAGTCACATGTTGACATGATCGTTAAAGACTATTACATGTTGGACAGTAGCTGATTCAGACCCATGCCACAGGTTTATATATTTATAGAAGTTTTAACCCGTATACACATAGCAAATGTGTTAGATTATAATTCCTTAACATAGAAACTTTATTACGAAGCAATAATTTCCCTTACTGATATATTTTTCATTGTTCTACATGCATGCATAGGTCTAACGTCCACTCTTTGCACATTTGAGTTAAACTAAAGTCTCATATACACCCACTTGATGTATTTAATAGTACTTCCGTACCTAGATTTTGAGGACTTTTTGTTGCAACATTTGCTTGTTGTAACATGGCATTCATGTGACAAATCCCTAGGTTTCAATGCGTACCTCCTGCTTTAAAACATTCTTATCTGAAAAGTCTTGTGATGTTACTATATCTTCTTCAAGAACTTTCTTTTTTGGTTTTCCTTGCTTAGCCTTAATGTTTGTTTATTAATTGAGAAGCATATAATCTTGCTCAAGAAATAAGTTACAAAAAATTGAATGCCAATTTGTATAGATAAATGATTTTGTTATGATAATCATAATAGGTTGCATGGAACTTGAACCTGAAACATCTTTAGTCAAGCTTTGTTTTTAAGAAAGCAGGAGAGTGCTACATTCTTTTCAAATAACATAATTTATGTGTTTGTAGAGCATTTTTATTCGTTAGATCTGTTTGTGCAATGCATGAATGTTCTGTTTATAGTTCCAGTTTTTGTGCAGTCTGAAATATTCAATGCTCTTGCAAAGACTAGGCTTTTAGTTGCTGACAAGAAGGAATCACAGTACTCAAGATGTGGCAGAACAGACAAAGGGGTTTCCTCTGTTGGGCAAGTAAGTTCAGGATTGTAAAATATAGTATAGTCATCAGCTGAAGCATGCCCTTAAATTGAGTATTGAGTATGTTTCATTAAACACCTTTATTCCACTCAATAAATTATTAATACCCCCTGAACTACTTAGTAAATATGTGCAAGTTTAATCACACAGGGAGGATATGTATCTGCAAAAGACTGGATTTGAAGGGACTCGTTGTGTAAACTAAATCAATCTTTTTTGCAGCATCAGGAATTCTCCATAGAATCAAACTAACTGACATGCATTTCTTTCTGAAAACACAAAGAGCCATTGTATTTTAACAATTTTTTCCAACTGCACTATGTTTATATTGTGTTATTTAATATCATTTAGGTGATGAAGTCTCATGGTATTATAACAAAGACTACTTGAGAATCTTAAATTCAACTTGGCATTCATTAATGAAGAGAGTAGCCTCCCCTACCCGCCATTTTCTAGTATTCTATGCTTCAAAGTTCACATGTTCTGATTGTAGCTAGTGGCATTTTTTAGTCATCCTTCTACCAAATATTTGAATTTTAAGAACATTGAAAATGTTTGATACAGGTGATTGCTCTATATTTACGATCAAACCTCAAGGAAAATAAGACCGATGACAAAACTTTTGGGGAAACTTTTCAAGGAGAACAAACTGGTTAGTTATTTATCATTACATTGAAAACTTTGTTATGAACTATTGAATTTTGGATATTCATAATACCTACCCTATTGGGTGAAACTGCAATATATTATGAATATTTCCTATCATAATATCTTCGGTCATGTTAAAATTATTCTCTAATAACTAATAATTTATATATTACTGATCACTGACAAAAAGTATTACTGGGAGGAGTTATTCAAATTTGTGATAAAATCTAATTGTTTAATACCTACCACTTTTTCTTTATCTACTAGCTGAATCCCATGAGGACAAAAATCTTTTTATAAGAATAATTGATTAAAACACAAATTGCAAATATAGCAGTAGAAAGTTAATATTAGAACGCAGAAGACATGGTTGACTGAAATAACATTCTTAAATGATATTTGTGTTTGGTTCCTCGAGTCTCTATGTATTGGTTGAGTAATATAAAGGAGGGTCAAGATCATTACAGTAAAGCCCTTTCTGTTCCTAGGGATGAACATATGGAAAGTTTAGGGTTTGCTGGTGCTGCAGAGCCACCTTTGGCCATTGATGAAGCTGATTTATTCTTTAACAGAGAAAATGATAGCAATATGTGGAATTCTGATGGTGAAGAATCGACAGAGACAGGGGAAGCTAGCATTGATGATGCAGAATCCAAAAGGAATGAGGTATTACAAAAGGTTAACTTTTGTATTAATGGTTTATTTTAAGAAAAAAACCAATGAAACGGATGACAAAGAAAGGCAGGGAACAGACTTTCATGCAAGTAAACAAAAAATAATTCTTTTTCTGTATTCTCAGAAGAGGAATACACTCCAAAAGTCTAAAGAGGAGAAGAAGGCGGCAAAGTGGACTAAGATAAGGGAGTTCTTGAGCAGAATGAATTTAGCTATTGTTCCTATCTACTCTAGAGGGACTCTTCAGATTGTCAAGCCTGAGGGTAAACGGATTGAAGGACATGGTGGAACAATTACTTTGAGCAGCGCTTTTGAAGATGGGAACAGTGGAACGGCAGAAGAACAAAGGGTATTGTTAATTCCTCATGAAAATTCTTTCTTAGAATGTTAAGAGGCTTAGGAATAGCAACAATGGAAAAATGAGGGTTGTTATAGAGACTTTGAAGAAAGTAGCGTCTAATGTTGTGATTTTGCAAGAAACTAAAAAGAATTCGGTTGATACGAGAGACATCGAAAGTATTTGGGGTTCCAGCTTTAGAAATTGGGTGGTTTTACCTTCTTGTAGCAATTCTGGAGGGACATTAGTGATATGGAATGTAAAGAAAGTTTCTATTACGGATTCAATTGTGGGTGAGCTCTCAATTTCTGTTAAAATTAATTTTTAAGAGAATGAGTGGTGGCTGGTATTTATGGTCGTTATGGACCCAAGGAAATAGAGGCTTTTTGAGAAGAGATTGCAGGGTTTTGTGGTTTATGTGGTTCAAGATGGTGTCTGGGAGGGGATCTTAATGTGATTAGATTTGTTTCTGATAAATCAAAGGGGGGCAGAGAAAATAGAAGTATGAGGAATTTCAACGCTCTTATTGGAGAAATGAGTCTGGGGGACCTTTCTTTACATAATGCTGATTTCACTTGGTCAAATCTAAGAACTAAGGCTATTTGTTGTAGGTTGGATAGATTCTAATTTTCAATAGATTGGGAAGAGCTATTTCCTTGCTTTAGGCAGGAGGCACTGGGGAGATGTACATCAGATCACTGTCCTATCCTTCTTGACACTAATTCTTTGAAGTGGGGTCCTTGTCCTTTTTGATCCATGAACATGTGGTTGGAACACAATCTGTTTAAAAAATATTTTGAAGATTGGTGGAAGGAAACTCAAGTTGAAGGAGGGGCTGATTTCAAATTCTTGAAAAAACTTGAATTGATTAAACTGAAGCTCAATGTTTGGAGCAATGAAGATTGAAGTTTTTAGTAACATTAAACAGGAAAAACGAACTCTTGAATCTTGGTTGTTCTGGATAGTTTAGAGGGTGAATATTGACCTACCAAAGATCTTGTAGCTCCGAGAGTAGCTTTGAAATTCAAGTTTGAAGAGATTTTGCTTAGAGAAGAAATGTTTTGGAGGCAAAAATCTAAAATTCAGTGGGCAAAAGAGTGGGATATCAATTCTAAGATGTTCCATAGAATTGTGAATGGGAAAAAGAATCAAAACCTTATTTCTAAACTTCAAAATTGGAACTGTGAAATTGTCGAAGATGAGGGCAGCGTTGAGAAGGAAATCTTAGAATACTTCAAAAATCTTTACTCTTAGGACAAAGAAGTGAGATATTCTGTTCAAGGTTTGTATTGGTGTCTGGTAGAGGCAAATAGAGCTTCCTGAGTAGAACCATTTGAGGAAGAGGAGATTAAAAGGGCCATTTTTTATTATTATAAAGATGAGTACCCTGGCCCTGACGTTTACTCTAGAGTCTATCAGGAATGCTGGGAGTTATGAAAGAAGACTTATTGGCAGTTTTTGGGGAGTTTTGGTAGAACAGGGTAATTAATGGGATCACTAATTAGATGCTTGATTCCAAAAAAAAAAAAAAAACTAACTCTTTGAAGATTAATGATTTTAGACCTATAAGCATGGTCTCAAGTCTTTACTTGGTGGTGAGCAAAGTTCTTTCTTTAAGGCTAAGGGACGTTTTGGGGGATACCATAGCAGCTTCTCAAGGAGCTTTTGTAAAAGGCAGACAAATTCTAGCTGCGGTCTTAGTTGCTAATGAGGTGGTTGAAGAATTTAGGAAGGAGAAAAAAGAAGGAATCTTGTACAAGATTTGACTTTGCCAAGGTGTATGATGATCTAAATTGGGACTTCTTAGATTTCATCTTGTGCATGAAGGGTTTTTGGCACTAAATGGAGAACCTTGTTTAATGGCGCCTGAAGAGTACAAATTTTTACATTATCAGCCCGTCTGACATAACCAGCCAACTCCATATATGTGGTTAATTAGCTTGTTGAGGAAGATGAAACGAATCATACAAGATAGATAGCAAACATTTATAAATTATGTTTTTTTACATTTCCTCTGTCTCTTCGTCATGTTATATTGATCCACTCAAAGGGAAACTCCTCACTTCGCTCATTGTTGAAAGTTTCTAAGCGAGTCAGGGATAAACAACAAAAGTAAGTGTTTTTGAATTGTTGAATTAAATGTTTAGCTTAGTAGCTCATAAATTTTTCTGCCAATGATTTATCAATTGTTATAAGGTTGAGCACAGGATATTCTTTGGTGGAGTATTACGACCTACTTTTGGTCTTATAACCCAGGAAGAGTTATGAAAATTCTGCCACAAGTTTAGACTAGGCTCTTATGAAGGTGTTGATACTTGGGGTTGGTTTTCATAAGAATTAGGAATATGAAATCTCAAACAGGAAAATGTAAAATTAGGGCAAAAAAAATTGTTTAAAAAAATTGTTTTTGACTTTTTTGTAGTTCATATCATATGACTGCCTAAACCTGTTGTTCATCACTCGAATGGTGAGCTGCCACTTCAAGCTTGTTTATCATGGTTGACATCACTCACATGTTTCATATTTCTCCTCAATTGCTTCTGAGATCCTGTAATTTGCCTGATTATTCTCAACTTGTCAATCAGATTCTGTTGCATGCTGCTCAATCTGGCAAGCATGTGAGAGAAATGGAGAAAATTATATGAAAGAAAGTAGAGAAATTAGATGTAACTTGAGGGGGGAGATATTTTTTTATTCTCAATAGTCAATCGTATGTAAGTCTTCAGAGGGAAAAATAAAAAATAAAAAAAATTAAAAAAAAAACTTAAGGCTGTTATCTAAGTGCCAAAGTCCCAAGTAGGAAATGAAGTAAACTTCAACTAGGGAATAGGAAAATAAGGAAATAGAACTACATTACCATAATCTCTATGTTGTCCTCTGCAGTTATTTATTTTTTCTGCAGACATATATAATTGCTGACAGTGCTATAGTGGTTGTTTACTTCCTTTAAATATTTTTGAATCTATATCTTCCATCTTTAATTAACACCATCTGTTTTATTCTCAGAAGGGGAAATTGATTACGTGAGAGTACTGAATCAAGTTCTTCCAAAAGATATTCGAGTTATGGGCTGGTGTCCTGTTCCAATTGATTTCAGTGCAAGGTTTCTCTACGCATTCTAAAATTCTTGATGATGATTGAATGACAAGTTCACATTTGGAAAGGATATTTGAAACAGCAACTTTTGCTTTATAGTTCAAGTATCATGGTTGAAGTTGGTAGAATTTTTCTTTTGCTGGTCACTGTATTGTCTTTTTATGTTTTAATTTAATCTGTTTCATTTTCATTAAGTGCAGGTTTAGCTGTTTAAGTAGAGAATATAAGTACTTTTTTTGGAGAGAAAATCTTAATCTCTCGGTATGTAATACTTTTTTCCTTATAGGTTGTGGCCTTCAGTGAATGTAGTTCCGTGCTTTCTGTTGGGAAAATAGCAGTTCTAATAAACTCTTATATATATCTATGATTCATGTTTCACCAGGCAATGGAGAATGCAGGGGAGAAATTTGTAGGAGAACATGACTTCAGAAATTTCTGTAAGATGGATGCAGTAAATGTACACAACTATAGGCGATGTGTCACCTCATTTGAAATTTCTCCTTGTGATATGAGGTTGGCATTGGTAAAAATATCTCTGACCCAATTTTTCAATATTATATTTACTCTATGAAAGTAAGTTTCTTGTCCTAACTATCTAGTTGTTGGGACTTCTTGTCATATATCCACATCATGTTTTGATTTCACTAGTAAAAAAGAACAAATTGTTAATCGTACAAAGTGAACATAAAATCCTGTGGATCAAATAGACAGAAAACCACAGTATGCTACTGTCACCTGATGCAATCTTTTTATGCTCTGAAATGGATGAAAATTGAGTTTGGTAAACAAGACTAACTACATTACAAAATTTTCATGTGATACTTGTTTCCATGAACCATGGTATACCAAGTCTTGCCTGTCAGTGTAGAGATAAGACAGCCGGAAAGAGGAAAAGAAGATGGTGGGGTGGTGCACTTTTCTCATAATTAGTGAAAAAGAAAGCTTTTTTTTTTTTTTTTATTAAGCTGTAAATTAAAGCTTGTAGCATGGTATAATACTCTGCTATCTTCTCTGTATCTTTCATGTTGTTCTTCACTCTTTGATCTTTTTGGATGGACAATGTCAAATGCTGTTTGAGTTTGTGAGATACCTATGTTTAGCATTTGTGATCTTATATATAGAGTTCTCAAGTACACCGAAGAATATTGTCTATCTTCATTCCTCTTACGCATTTACTTCTCAAAATCACCTGCATTAGAGTACCATTTATAACCTGCAACTGAACATGCTACTGTATGAACAGGGTTTGTTGATGTATCTTTGACATAAATTTCACAGCAACTGCCAGGTGTATTAACCACCGCTTATAATGAAAATTATATTATTTACATATTCTGTTAACATGATAAAAGAAAAATATTCTTCTTTGAGATTTACTCAGTTAGAATGTTAGTGAAAAAATTGAGAATAATACCCAATTTTACTTGCAGGTTTGAAGGCAATCAACTTTGTGCTATTAAAATTCGAGGTACTGCTTTCCTGTGGCACCAGGTCAGGTGCATGGTTGCTGTACTGTTTATGATTGGCCAAGGTCTTGAATCCGCAGAGGTGCTTATCCAAATGTCCTTGTAATCCTTTGGTCTTTAAATCTTGCTATTTGAACTTTTTTAGTTCTTGAAGGAATTCAACACACATAAGAATAATTTACTATCTCATTCTATATATGGCCAGGCCGTTGCATGTTGGTAACTGATGTTTCTAAATCACTGTCATGCTATTTTAACTTTTTAAGTTCTTGAAGGAACTCAATGCACACAAGCATAATTTACTATCTCATTCTATATATAGCCTGGCCATTGCATCTTGGTAACTGATGTTTCTAAATCACTGATAGTGGTTTCTAAATCACTGACAGTGATTTAGTGGTCACTGGATAAGCCTATGAGTCATGGGATGCATCCATGGAATTGTCTTAATCAACTGTTCCCTATTGAATGACATCTTTTTACTGATTGGAAAGTGGTCTCCACTTACAAATCTTTTAGTACAATACGAAAGAAACTCACATAAATTGATCAAAATGCATAGGTGATCGATGCATTACTGGACACTGAGAGGACATCAAGGAAACCTCAGTATGTTATGGCTCCAGAGATTCCATTGGTTCTTCTATCATGTGAATTCGAAGGTCTCAAGTTTTCTTGCTCAGTAGGTAATTGAAACACCTACTCTTAACTATCTCTGTAGACCATTTTGTTTGACATCCAAAATGTTGACTAAACATCAATGAGCTTGGTTTTTGGTCAAATTTTTACTATTAAGGATGCTATGAATCATACTGTATTTTCACGCCCCTTTCTTCTACTCACATGCTTACTTAGTTGTCAATGATTTTCACCTTACAACGTCCAAATCATGTCTTTATCACTGTTGTTTTCTGAACAGATGCCGGGCAAGCTCTACGTGTGCATTTGCAGAATGAATGTCAAAAGTACCAACTCCAAGCTGCAATCTATCATGAAGCTCTTCTTAGCCTTTTACCTTTAGCAAATGGTGCAGAATCAATTTTTGTCTATCTCATTTATATTAAATCCATGGAATTCTTCTGTTCTGTATCGCTGAGGCCAGCTTTGACTTTTCAGATAAGATCTTATTGAAAAATGGAACAGTCAAGAAGAAGGCTTCCTATGTCCCTCTTTTTTCACGGCCAACTGAGCGTAAGTGCTGTCACACTTGAGTCACTGATGCAGTTGAATTCTTATAATATATATAATTGTATGAAATTAATTTTAAAGAATTCAAAAAAGTGTCTTCTTTTAATATTTTTAGTTTGTTGATCCTTTCAATAGACAATCTACACTTAAATTGTATCAACTGGGTAATAAGTTATGATATTCCAGACTGGAACGTTTACCAACACAATTTCAACCAACCTTGTGCTCGTAGTTTAAATAGTTATAAAGGAAATGCATGTTCAAAACAACGAGATGCTAGATACAAAACTTCCTCTTGGCCTTTTCGTAGTAGTCGCTCTAGTTGTTAGTTAAGTTCATAGCTGGTATATTTATGGTTATATTTATTGGTAGTCCATGTCCATATCACAAATATCATCAGTTATAGTTTGTTATTTCCTCGCCTACTTTAACCATCGTCAGTTCAACTTTGTCACTTTACTACTCATTACTTGAACTGATTGCAGCATCATATGAAGAGCGACGTGCCAAATTCGACTCAAAAAGATGAAATTGATTAGCTTATCGACTGAGAAAATTGAACTGTTGAAGTCCACTACTTTCTTTGTACAAACATCTGCTGTTCTCTTCAATGGCTAGGCTGAGTGATTAAAGCCTTCTGTTTTAACTAATGTTTCAGGGGTTCTCATCTTCTTGGTTCACTCACATGGCTCATCCCTATATCTCACGATTTTATGACTAACAAGGTTGTAGGTCTTGCAGAAATCCGCAGTTTGGAAGTCAATGTTTAAAATATATATATATATATATATATATATATATATATATATATATNTCCCTATATCTCACGATTTTATGACTAACAAGGTTGTAGGTCTTGCAGAAATCCGCAGTTTGGAAGTCAATGTTTAAAAAAAAAAAAAATATATATATATATATATATATATATCCCTGCTCCATTTCATAAGAATCTTGTCCTTTTTTCTTCATCTATTTATTTGTTATTTGTGAGGAAATGTTTTCATTTTATGTAAAAATGAATTTCATCTTGCCGACTGTTTGTTAATCACAGCAGAAGATTATTTGTTGA
Organism: Bursera palmeri; assembly: GCA_026225775.1. NCBI lineage: Eukaryota > Viridiplantae > Streptophyta > Magnoliopsida > Sapindales > Burseraceae > Bursera > Bursera palmeri. The sequence goes on from JANKKB010001061.1 coordinate 30,308, forward strand.
GAATCAAATGATGAATTACACAGCTTTCTCCTTTCCATTATTGATATTATGTACCCTTTAGATGTTCATTTGTAACCATAGATTCTATAGCTACTGAGATATTGGTGATTTACTGACACGAAGTTTATATTTTGCCTCGTGGATGGAGAGATCCTTTGCCATGAAATGAACTTGAACATTGTTAGTAATGGATTTGAACTTGAAATTTATGTTCCAAGGAGTTAGTCACTCTCCAGAGAGATGTTTCTGTATCACCCACTTTACAATCGGAGAACTGCCTAATATTGGTTACAAGCTCTGAAGATTTTATGTTCAAACTTACATATGAGCCTCAATTGTGCTTTGTAAAACCTCAGGATAAGTTTAGATTTAATTTTCACAGATTAGCTAGGCAATTAGATTGATTAATGTGATTTGGACCCAAGAACACAAGAAGGTCCCACTATACTTAAAAGGAGTATGATTACTACCAACAAATAGTTAGTGGTCAATCATAATTAGCTACAAGAATCTTATCTAGCTATTGTTAGTTGTTTGACTATAGGGTAATAATACAGTGGTTTAGTCCACTCCATCTTAGCTAAATCCAAGTGGATCACATTAAAAAAATAAACAGATAAATATAGCAAATTCAGTATAGTGATCAAATGATTAGATTAACTTGTTTGTGGGTTCAACTTCAAATTCAATGTCGTTGACACAAACAAAAGCTACTTCCCAACAATTTCCATATTGAAGTGACTTATAATCAACTCTTTGTTACCCATCATTGGTGCGGGAAAAAGTTGGAACACAAAAGGTCCCAAAACAACTCATGTTCTTGCTTTTCTTTAAGTAGATTGCATAGCATGCACTACAACTTATCACCACACAACACAACCAATTTCAAATCTATCTCCTCTACAATTTCAATTCAAATTTGTATTAGATTAAGATGAGATGACCCACCATGTTCTCGGTCATCAAGATTCTTTCTGTTAGGTTTTTGTAGGTACATAATTGGACTTCACAAGATTGGTAGATGCTCATAGGTGATTCTTTAAACAAGATATTAAATTTGAAAGTTTGATCATTTCTTCACTCTTTTATTCTTATATTATAATACATGGTCAAAATCTCTTCTATTTTTTTTAAATTTGTACTAATAATAAATAACTTTTAAAAAATAGTCTTTAATAGTTAAAGGTACTTTTAAAAATAATATCACTTTAAAAAAGTTTCATGTTATAACCTTCTACTCAAATTTATAACAGTAGTAATTTTTTAACTTTGTTTTACAAAAAAATTCTTGCTATAATAAAATCTCATATCATAACCTTTTACTCAATCTGACTAATAACACAATATGATAGCTCCTTAGTTGTCGAGATGCCGAGTATGGTTATCATGAGAGAATGCTCGGAAGCTTTGGGGCTCTGCTCGATAATTTAAAAGTGTGTGCCGGTCAAAATTTTTGAAATTATCTTAAAAAATAAGGTTATTTATGCAAATTCTCTTTTATAAATCAATACATTGGTTTGAAATATGAAATAGAGATATTATTACCATAGAGTTGGGTGGTGGGAAGGAAGGAAGCAAAGGGCAGGCCCAGGTTGAGTTGAGGTTGGTTTATAAAGAGCGAGGGCGAGAGAGAGAGGAGAGGAATGCGAGGGAAAATCGGATCAGAAAAGGAGCTTCCTTTCTTTTCTTTAGACTTTCTGTAACTCTTATTATTACTTCTCTGTTTTTGTGTTTAATTGGTTTGTTCTTTTTATCAACAAAAAATAAAAATAAAAATAATAAAGAAGAAAAATTGAGCAATGGAGGGCGCAATGGGACTGATGAGAAGAATGCCGCCAAAGCACTCAGAAACAGCTCTCTCTGCTCTTCTTAGCCTCTTGCCCCATCACTCCTCCGATCTCCTCTCTCAAGTCGATCAGCCTCTCCAGGTACCCATCTCGCTTTTCTACTTCTTATCGGTTACTGTTACCGGACCCTGTTGATCTCGGTACCAGTACTGGTGCAGCAGCATTTAGAAATTATATTTTTTTTATTAGGTTAATAAAAATGAATGGCTATGGAAGTGAAGGTGCTTGTAGAAAGAGTTAAAGAAATTTGTATTGTTAACTTGCCACAAACAGCTTGGTTGTAGCCAATAACTAATTTATTGTGGTTTTTATAGTTAGTTTTATCATTTTTTTTTATGAGGGTTTTCATCCAACTTTTGAGGGGTTTTTTTTTAATATTTTTAATTAATTATCTTGATGTTTGAGGTTGGAATTTTTTTGTGCTGGAACAACAGGTTTTAACCGATGTGGACTCTGGGAAAGAGTTCATTTTGTGTGAATACAACAGAGATGCTGACTCTTATAGGTATAATGTTCTACCATTTATGCTTTTTGGCTTGTTGTAGCTGGAGCTATATATCACTTTCGATTCTTTATTATATGTTGCTTTGCGATGAGTAATCAAGAAACTACCATTGTCGTTGCTTTTGTGGAGATAGGTTAAAGTAAATTTAGTATGTGGTGGTGGTGGTTATGCTTATGATCTGTTAGGGATGTATAATGGGATTCTTGCATCTGGCTGGTAGGTTCACAGATTATCGCTCCCTTAGATATTTTTGTGATTAGAAATGAACTTGCTTGCCTTGTAAAGGGCTAGCGTTTCTGGCTCGTATAGATGAGGCAGTGCAAGTGCTTAACTTTTGCTGGATACTGAAATACCTTTTTGAAGGAAGAAATGCTATTTTATATGTATTTGCATATACAATTTTCAAGTCTTTTGCACTGATTCATTTTCCTCTATGGTACTTATACTTTTTGTAGGTCACCTTGGTCAAATAAGTACCATCCACCATTGGAAGATGCGCCATACCCATCTTCAGAGTTGAGGAAGCTTGAAATCGAAGCAAATGATATCTTTGCAATTTATCGTGACCAGTGAGGTTCTTTACTTACCTCGTCCTTAAGCTTTCTTAGATTTTGATGATTTTTCTATGAACGAGAACTCCCTTTTCAGGAAGCGTTTCTATTTTTTGGTTTTCAAATTTTTATTTCAAAACTTAGGTTAGTAGGATTTTCGATAAAATTTCCTTGCACAATATAACCTCTGTAACTTTTTTATTTGCGTTTGTTATTCTATAGTTATAGTTGCTTGGTTAACCAATTAATCAATAGGTACTATGAAGGTGGTATTTCATCAGTTTACATGTGGGAAGATGATAATGAAGGTTTTGTTGCCTGCTTTTTAATTAAAAAAGGTAAGAGGTTTTTTCTTTTTACCTAAACCAGATGCCAGTTAAATGGATTTTGTTCTCTAACCAATACTTCTTTCCAATTGATGAAGATGGTTCAAAGAAGGGACATGGCCGTAGGGGTTATCTGGAGGAGGGAGCTTGGGATGCTATACATGTTATAGAGGTGAGCTCCACAAGCCACTGCAGGATGTAGAGTGTAGGGATGTTTGCTTCCCTTCCCCATCCCTTCCACTTACAACATTTCATATTCAAGTATGTTCATCATTCTTTCGTCCTTTCTCTCAGGATATTGAAACTTTAAGTTCTTTTTTTTATCCTTTCTATTTAGGTAGGGCCAGAGGAGGAAGGAACAGCCCATTATTGTTTAACAAGTACTGTCATGCTGTCTTTAACCACAGATGATGCCTCTTCAGGCACATTCAGTTTATCTGGATCAATTAGACGACAGGTAATTCAGTGTTTTATATGTTCTGATGTGAGCAAATCTTTACCAAATGAAACATTTCTTCGAGAAGTTATGGAGAACTAACTTCTATTTGGGTATTGAGTGCCGAGGTTAATTTTGTATAATAGAAGTATCCAGCATTCTGTGCTTGATCCATTTGCTAATAGCCTGCTATACATATAGGGATTGAGATCAGAAATCCATGCGTCAAGGAAAAACCTAGAACAGACTCTGATCAAGTACTAATGATTCATAAACACATTTACAATCACAAAGATTGGTAGGAAAGTTGTAAACTTCTAGCATAAATTGCCTTATTTTGACAAATTTTGTTAAAAATAAGTTTCTTTCTTATCATAGTGTTGTATAACTGCATAAAACGCTTTAATATGGCAAAGATTCTTTTGGATGAAATAATCAATATTTGTAGTTCCATTATTTCAGATTTGTTTGAAAATGGTTAAGAATTAGTATTTTACTCTTTCTTAGCCTCAAATCTCAAAGGAACAACCAGAACTCCAGCATAATAAGCTGCCTGAAATATTTAAGGCTTATAAAATGCAAAGCTGATTAACTGTGGGTTGGGTGCAGAACGATAGTGGGACAAATAAGTTAGCCAACTATATTTATGAGCGCACACATTGGTTTTATAGTTCTTAGTGGACTGGAACCAATTTTTTTTTCTGCTGGTCACAGATGAATATGAACCTCTCAATTGAGGAGGGTCATCTTTGTAATATGGGAAAGATGATTGAAGAAATGGAGGGTAAGCTGAGGAACACACTGGATCAGGTATGATGGTTATCCTTGTTTCAGAATTCGAACTTCTTGGTTGTTGATTTGCACGTTCGATTCTATGGTTTCTATGATAATCGAATTAATAACTCAGCCGTACTAATACTGCAGGTCTACTTTGGGAAGACGAAGGAAATGGTCTGTACTTTACGCCCACCGTCTGAATTGGTGATGAGACTCCCGACAGCTGATGGATCTGTTTAAGGTTTAGGAAATGGAAGTTGCTTGCATTTGTTTCTCTCAAATTTGCATGTGTACTATCAATACGAGGGAACTTTGAACATGAAAGGTTTGGGATGTCTTGTACTCTTTATCATAGACATATATACAATCTACTGTTTCGCAGTTATCAGTTGTGATTTCCCTTGGAGTTTGTGAGTGATCCGATCCATTTATCAAAAAAAAATCTCGTCTTGCACAACATGTTTAAAGAGATTTTGTTGTATCAACTCATTTTCTCCCGAAAGTTATGATTGTACTCTCAAGTTTTGAGAGGATATATGGGCTTTTTTTATTCCAATTTTTTTCCGGAAGTGAATCCTTGAATCTTTTTTTGATCGTACGAACGACAAAGGTTGCCCTTGTATCAACCTTATATTAAGAATTTCATTGGTCTAAGCGTGCACAGAAGCGGAGTCGAACATTGACGAACGACTGCAGCATCCAATCACAAGGAAATGAATTTAATTTTTAGACCTGCTTGGATCAACGGAAGATTGTGAAAAAAGAGACAAAAATTGCTTGTAAACATAACAATTTTCAATTGGGTTAGTTTATCATCAGTGAAACGGCAGGAACACTCAAATGTTAATTTAGAATCAAATTTCAAGCATTTATGGTAAAGCCTCACGCTACATCCTCACATGATCATATTTGATCTAACCACTATAATGTAATGGGACAATCTCTTGGCAAAAACTAATAGAAAGCAAGGGTTTACAGTGAAACAAATAAAAGGATTAGACAGGCAAGGCAAGCATTTATAAGACTTGTAGGTTCAATATTTCAAGGTAGATATAAGGCTGCTTAATAGTTCACCACACACATAAATTGAAAGCTTCAAGCATTTTTGGCATCAGGCTCATGCCGCTCATCTGCAGCAGGTGGTTCTTCCTTCTTTTCCGCTGGTAATTCTGCTTCCGCAATCTCATCTTCCGTGTCGCTATCATCATTTTCTACAGCAAGAGAGTGAAAGGAGAAGTTCGAGCCTTCTGTTAGCTTCAAATAAATGCATGAACAAAATGATATCAACCACATGGATTATGAAACTTACCATCATATCCAGCAGTGCCGATGTCCTCGCCCTCCATGTTCATTTTCTAAAACAAAACCAACAAGCAAATTAGTAAGTCAATAAGCACCTACCAGTGTATGACACAATAATATTTATGTGATAAAATCATCACTTACGTTAAAGTCAAAGTCATTGTAATCCATGTCAGCTCCAGCTGCACCAAAATAACGAAATAAGTTAGCCATAAAAAAGGACTTTCAGCAGTTAACAATTGATAAATAATTAAGATAAATGGTTTAAATTCGACTCACATTTTTCTTCTGGCTCTTCATCCTCATCAACCCACTTATCCCAATCAACTTTCAGAAACACGGGAGGTTTTCCCCCCTGTTTTAGCAATCTGCTCCACCATTTATCCTCTTCCTTTTTTATAAGATAACAGATATTTCTCAAGCCAATACTAGACTTGCTCTCCTACAAGTGCCATAATCATACACTTAAATTTGAAAAATCAAATATACAAGTGAACAGCTATCATTAATGTAATTATAGTCAGGTCCTTACATTTACATTAACTTTGTCGTACAGATCGAAATCAACTTCATAGGGTATCTTATCAGCTCCACTTGTAGCAGAGAAAATAAATTTTCCTTCAGGCTCCAGTTTAAGTTTTACATCCTGGGCATCCGGTAGGTCAATCGTTAAATAGACCCTATCAGATCTCTGAGCCCATTTTACTAAAGGATGTCGGCTGAAAGTTTAATATTCAGAAAGAAAATCGAAAATAGACATAAAAGGTGTAATTAGTAAATTTATCATTCATACTAATAAAATTAGCATCACGATATAGCAGATGCCCCACTCTACTACAGTACTGTAACATTGCTAACTACTATCTCAAGTTGTATAGCTCCGCTTAAATTTGAATTGTTGCCATTGCTAATTCTACAAGAATGTGATGCACCAAAATTTACATGGTTTTCAATTTTCAAAAATGCTTTCCACTAAAATATAATGAACAAGAATATATCATTTAGTTATTAAATTGCATACTGTAAACATGACCATTGCACATGTTATAAGAAAGAAAAGATATCAAGTCACCCAACAGCTGACATCTCTAAGCAACTTAACAATCTAAAACAAAAGACAAAAAAAATAAAATAAAATAAAACTGTTAGTATTAGATTCCAGTAGACCACAGCACCCCGACACATAAAATGTTAGCAAAACACATCCCTGACCATCAAATTAAGTTTTACAACATTAATTTGTTTGTTCTTTTTTGTGCTTTCTCTTTCTGTTGGCTTTTACAATTTACTTTAAAATCATTCAAATGTTTCATGTGCTTATTTATCCATCATTACATACAATAATAATCACATATCATGGTAAGCGTTTGCATGTTAAAGACTGTCAAATTACCAAACTTATGTAGTGAGTTGAACACATACACGACAATCTAGGCTAGCTTGTAATAAATGTTTTAAAAAAAAAGTAATTGATGAAACAATCAACACAATACAGGGGCATTATCTAGTGTATGTATGCAAATACATTACAGACGCAAAAGCATCAATAAAAAAGCCACCTTTTTTGCTACAATACAACATTAGAGCATATGAACTCCAAATCGTAGAAAATTCAAGGAATACTTCAAGGATATTCCTCTCGAACAAAAGCCCCAGTTTAAACCATCAACATGTTCATATCCACAGTCATAAAACACTTCTTAAATCATAGATATCATAATAAAATTTACTTTAACCAGAAGATTGTTATTAGGCCTCGACGAAGAGACAACTCCTTTAAAATTAAAGCAACATGAAGATTCAATGCCACATGTTTGTTATAATTGCAATAAACCATTTACCCAATAAGTGGGCGCAAACTTAGTGACAGAACCATTACATCAGTTGCACATGCAATGGCTTTTTAAAGCAGTAGAAATTATAGACCCAGTGCATAACAACATATATCTTGTAAATAATCAAAAGTATTGTGTTCCCTATCACAATATGCAACATTCCACATCACAAAGTAATATTACTATCACATCAATTTTATAATTAGAATCCCTTCCCTCCAACCCAGAACAAAAACTATCCTCAAAAAGCTAATGACAGTTAATAGCATCTGATCCACTAAATTAAACCAAACGCTGCTACCAAATATATACAAAATCATACAAGGACACGGAAGCACTATGGTACTGGCCTGGTAGTATTTCTCGGACCAATTACAATGCAAGTTCCAATCACTGTGGGGTATGTTTAAAAAAAAACAATTTATGTTACAATTTATACCTGCTTATTAATTTCATATTAAGTGTCCCATTTCGACATGTGCTTTATCAATATGACCTGTGAACAATATACATACATACATACATATATATATATATATATGGATAAAGCTATTGTAATTTCCACTAATTCACAACCATTCATCTAAATCAATTCGATGGGACAAAAAGTGATCATATGACAAAATTATAGAAAAAAAAAAAAAAAAAAAAACTTTNAATTCGATGGGACAAAAAGTGATCATATGACAAAATTATAGAAAAAAAAAAAAAAAAAACCTTTGTAAAACATTGAATTAAACCAGATGAACGATATTGGTTGTAAAACAGTGTCAAAATTTTAGTCAAAAAACTAACTACAAAAACCTAAGCCTATATACACACAAACATACTTGTCGAATGCACTATAGATCAATGCAGCAGAGATCCACCATATCAGAAAATTTATTCAAAAGCGAAACAGTATGGATATTTACTCACAGAAATCTCTTAACCATGAAAGCTACATTAGCTAAACATAAGCAACTAAATACATAAAATTGAACATTTAGATGCAGATAAAGAGTTTTTACTTTTTTTAACTAACAACAAAGCACACACTAATCTTCAATCACAAAATGCTCAATCAACCTGAGTTTCTAAAGAAACAAAAAAAAAAAAAAAAAAAGTGAAAAAGAAAACAATAA